>JAIUJO010000209.1:605000-877500 GCA_023846275.1 Vanilla planifolia
TATTTGTTTTATTTTCTAGTTTATTACATGATTTATGTTATAGTTTTATTTGTACCTTATTTGATGATTGAGGATAATACATTGAATCTTCTTAGTATCTTGAACATACAATTTCTTATACACAATATATCAAATTTTGTCTAATCTTATGACTTAAATTTCTTACATTACTATGAAACTCTCATTCTTTTCATGTGTGAACCTTACATAGCAATACATAGAGATATTACATTCCTTTAATTTACAACATTTTAACCTTGATATATATTTTCCAAAAATAGAAGTACTAACTTATCATTTTCAATGATTATTTAATTTAGCAATTACTTATAATTAATTAGAAAGGAGGCCACATTGAGATGAAGCAATTTTTGTTAGTATGCATACAATAAGAACTATAAATTTAAATATTCAATTTTGTCTTTTAAATTGTTTTTATTATTTTTGCACTCTCTACTAAATTTTTTACTCATTGAAGAAACTTTCTAGAGTGATTTTTTCATTTCTATAATTTTTTTTTTTGCTTTGTTATATTTCTACGCAACCCTAAACCTCTTATATTATGGCCTTTAGATGTTGTTGATTTGCATTTACTACATTGATTCAATTTATCTCATTTTACTGCAAAATTAAATTTACTTAATATACAGATAAAGTTTATTATTATTTGGTTTCATTTACTTTGGTCATTTAAAACATTTTTGAATGACGCACAATTTTAATTATCAAGACAAGCTATGAATAGTTAACTATCTGTAACAAATTCTAAAAACTTCTATTTTCTATTACTTTAATTTATTTTATGTGTCAATTTCTTTTTTCCCTAATTTGATGATCAATGATTTTATTATATATATACTTCATATCTTGGAATACAAATTATCTCATTTTCTTAATTTTTTTTGTTACGTTCATTTATATTTCTGCTTAACTTTTCACTTATTACCAGTAGCATATACATTATTATGATTATGTTTTATTTTATTATTTCAATTTATGTCATTCCAAATTTAAATTATATTTATTTAAGATTAAATATTGTTTTTTCTATTTGTGCTTTTTTAATTTGATAAGTTTTAGTAATTCAAAATGAGGTCAAATCAAGAATAAAACAAATCTTGCTTGATTAATCTAGTTGATGTTTATATAGGAAAATATTTATTTCTACAAATTTTACATATGTTTTTAGTACTACAGCATGCATATTGAGATATTTTTATTTCTACTTAATTACATAATCAAAGATGTTGGACTTGATTTCTTTTGTATGTTGAAATGTAACATTCTCAAATAATTAATCTCATTTCTACAATTAGTATAATTTGATTAAGTTATATTACTTTGTAAAAACAAATCTTTTCTCATGTAACATTCACTTCACTGTTATTTTTTTTATGTAATTGACACCATTTGGGTAACTTTTAAATTTTAATATATGTTTACTTAAAATTAAAAGAATAATGATTTGTTTTGTTTATGCTTATTTGATTTTATAATTAACAAAATTTTCAAACAAGATTTGATCGAGATTGAAAAAATATCATTAGTCATCTTAGTGAACTTTAATCAGTTAAATCTTTTTTTAATATTATTAGAACTTTTTTAGGCTTATGTAATGATATTTGAGACTTTTCAATTCCTACTATATTTAATAACTGAGATTGTTATGATTGGTCCTCTTCGTGTCTTAGAAAAAATGTCCTATATATTTTATTTCAATTTTTCAAATTTGTTACTTTGATTTAGTTATGTTAATATTTAAAAGTAGATCTCCTACCGTTGGAAGTTTACATAAATACACATTTTTTATATTACCTTAAATAAATTTCATTTCTTACTAATTATATAATTCCTTTGTATTAAAATCATAATTTGTTATTATGTTTGCTTATTAAGTTTTGTAATATTTAGTAATTCTAATTAAGGTCTGATGTCGATGAAATAATCATTATTGGGCACACATTAAAAAGCAATTCAATTAAATATTAATTCAAATATTTTTAGATATTTTATTTTCTAGGTATTTTCCATACTTTGTAAGATATTTTAATTTGTACATGATTGGATGATGGATGACATTTTGCTCAATCTCGAAAGTATTGTTGAATTTAATATTCTTACACAACTTTGCTTGTTTTCAAAAATATTTTTCTTTGATATTGTTATAGGGTAATGTAAGTCTAAATCTCCTTTAATGTGACCTTTAACTTTGATTTGGTTTGAACATATTGAGTTTGCACTTTAAAATTCTTTTCCTTAATAGAAAAAGATATTTTTTACTATTTATTTTTACTTAATTTTCTAATCATTAGTAATTTTAAATAAGATTTAATCAAGATGAAACAGGCATGGCTGGACTACTTTGAATGAGATTTATTAAATAAAATACTTTTTATGAATTTTAAATGTTTCATTTTTTGCCTTTTGTTATTTTATCTTCGCATTTCAATTTGTACTATTTTGGGGATTGAGGTTGCCACATTTGATCTTCGTAGTATTTTAGAATGTAGATTTCCAATGCAATTTATCTCATTTTCATAATTTTTTTCTTTTTTTGTTATATTATTCTGTAACTGAAAGTCTACCATCATGTGACCGTCAAATAATTTTTATTTTTGTATGTTGCATTTCTTCAGTTTATCTATTTTTGCCATTATTAAAGTTTTTGAATTGTTAAAAATAATGATTTAATATTATTTTTACGTTGAATTTAATCAATTACAAAGTAGCTCTAAATCTCTTGTCACGAAACTTTACATTCTTTTCAATTTTCTATATTATATTAGTATAATTATTTTATTTATTCCTTAAAATATTTTTAGTAAATATTAAGAAAAAAAATTTAATATCTTAAATTTTTATTTATTTTTTTTATCTATAATAATTTCAAAGAAAGATTTTTTTACACTAGAGAAAAATGACAAGACTCATCTCGATGACCTCTCTCTAATTAAATAATAATGTATATATTTAGAAATATCTTATTTTCAAGGTTTTCATGATCAACTTTGTTATAGTAAAACTCTTCACTATCTTAGAATGCAACATTCTCATGCAATTTTTCTCTTTTGATCAATTTTGTTTCCTTTGATTTCGTTTTATTACATCACAGTAATCAATTATTAGTTCTTATCATAATGAAACAAATATCATTGGACTCATCTCAATGTGCATTGCATAATTAAAGATTAAATTTTGTATTTTTTAAATATATTATTTTCTAAGGTTTTGTTATGCTTTGGATATTTTTGTTTGCAACATACTAGACTTTCAATGATGTTACACACGATTTGCTTATTATAGTAGAAAACAACTTTCTTGCACATTTTATCACATTAATCAAAATTTTTTGCTTTGATTTGGTTTTGTTACTATACATCTTCAAACCTTATTTAGTATGACATTTACTTTTCTTTTATTTTGTTATGTAATCTTTCTTTAATTCACCTTATTTAAATATTTACTTTATATTTAAATAATAATTTTATTTTATTTATTTTAATTTTATTTTACAATTCTCATACAATTCAAATAAGGTCAAGTTCAAACTAAATTTTAGTTGGACTTGTCTTGAAGTGCTCCTTTTAATTAAAACTTCAACATTATGTTTATAGATATTTTTTTCTTATCTTTTGAAATATTTTAAAAGAAATTTTGATTCATACTTAATTTGATGATTGATCACATTCACTCCATCTCTTTTAATACTTTGTAAATCAAAATCTACTTTTGTAAGACATTTATATTATTTTATTATGTTACATTACATTTTTCAAATTTGTATCTTTTAAACTTTAATGCATGTTTGTTTTATTTTAAAATAATATTTTTTTTTATTTATACTTATTTACATTTTGAATTCATAATAATTCGAAATGGGTACCATTAAGATCAAATAAACATTAACTACTAAGGTCAAATTATATTATGGAACTCTAATTTTAGTTGAAGATGAAATGTCGATTGACAATCGACCACGTCACACTTCTTTAAAACATGATTTAATGACCGAGGATGATGCACTTGATTTTCTTAGTATCATGAAAATTAACCATCTCAAAACCTTTATCTTAGTTTTACAAATTTTTCCTTTTAAATTTGTTATGTTTCAATAAAAGTCTAAATAATCTCTTATGAGAACCATATATTACCTATTTTGCATATATCAAATTACTTAAAATTTTCTCATTTGAGCTTTATTATATCTTTTCTTAACATAAAAAAATAAATTTAACTACCAATTCGTATTAACATTAGTAATTTGTAGTATTTTAAAAAGTGGTCTAATGCAGAAAAAATAAGCATTATTGGAATCATCTCAATAAGATCTATTTAATAAATTATTTGTATTTCAAATTTTTTTTAAAAATTTATTTTGTGAGTTTATGATTCATACTAATATTTATATAATTTGATGATCGATCATATCACACTGATTCTTCTTCATATTTTAGAATGTAGGTTTCCTTAATAATGTATCTAATTTCTTCAAATGTTTTCAAATGGTTTGGTTATAATAATTTGTAGTTCTAAATTTAATCTTATATGGCCTCTAGAACTCTTTAATATACAAATATTTGAAAGATTTAATTTGTCTCACTTCTTCTCAATTATATAATAATTTATTATTTAAATAATAACTTATTAACTATTTGTGCTTAATTAGTTTTTAATTGCGGCAATTCAATACGGGATATGACAAGTTGAAAGAAATTTGACTAGAAATGTCTTTACCTGCTATATCAAACAAAATATTCATTTTAAAATTTTTAAATATTTTATTATTAATTAATGTGGAATATTCTACACAATATTTTATTTCTTATAGAGTTTATTACAAAGAAAATTAATCCAAGTTTCTATTGTATCTTGGAATACAATTTCTTAATGCAATTTTGCTAAGATCTAAAAATGTTTCCCATTATTTATATGTTTTACAATGTAGGTTTATATCTTGTATCATGTGGCCTTTTCATCACTTTAATTTTATTATTTTATACAAAAAATTTATTTTTTAATTTTCATCACTTTAATTTTTTATTTTAATACAAAAAAATAATTTCAATTTTTATTTTATTTTTAATAGACATTAAAAAATAATTTAACACCATTTATTTTTATAATTCATAATAATTTTAAAGAAAGTTTGTTTTAGACAAAAGAAAAATCTCAAGGCTCATCTTGATGACTTGTCTCTAACTAAATAACAATCTCTATATTATTTAATATTATATTTTTTAGGTTTTAACGATCAAGTTTGTTACACTAAAACTCTTTAGTGTCTTAGAATGTGACAGTGTAATGTAATTTAACTCATTTGATGAATGGCTTTCCTTTGGTTTGTTTTTATTGTTATTTATCTATAAATCTCCTCTCGTGTGACCTTTACATTACATAAGATATTACATTAGTTTTTTTTCTTATTTTTTGCTTTGATATATAACAACTAAAAAATTAAAATAATAATATATTATTACTATTTTTTATTTATTTAAATAAATCACAGTACTCATTTTGAGGAGCTTTATAGTACAAAAGGTTCAATAATTTTATTTTTTAATATGTTATTTTCTAAGCCTTTGTTATGTTTTAGATATTTTTGTTTGCATCCTACCATATTTTCTATAATGTTACACACGATTTTCAAATCTTAGACAAAGCAACTTCTTGCACATTTTATCACAATACTTCCATTTTTTTAATTTGATTTGCATTTATTGTATAATATTATTTTAATTCACCTTATATTTAAATAATAATTTATTTTTAATTTATTATAATTTATTTTTTGATTCACAAAAATGTCAAATAAGTTCTTGTTTAAACAAAAGAATATTTCTTAGACTTGTTTCAAAGTGTTGTTTTTAATTAAAAAAATATTATTATATTTGTAGATTTTTCATTTTCTAATCTTTTGGAATGTTTCAAGAGACATTTTGATTCATACTTGATACGACAACTGATCGCATTACTCTCCATCCCTTTTATTAATTTATAAATCAAACTCTAATTTTAAGGGCTAATTTTTATCTTTTAATCTTTGATGTATGTTTACTAAATTTTAAAACTATAATATTTTATTGTTTATTTTTATTTACATTTGTAATTCATAGTAATTCCAAATGGGTTCCATTTATGATAAAATAAAAAAAATATTAAGTTTAAATAATACTTTGTAACTCAAATTGTTATTGATGATAAAATATTTATTAGCGATCGAACACATCATTGTTGAATAATACATGATTTAATGATCTAGGATGATGCACTTGATAACCTTATATCTTGAAATGTAACATTCTAGTGAACATTTTCTTAGTTTTTCCAATTTTTCTTTTTAGTTTTGTTATGTTCTATGATACTTCAAATAATATCATAGAGACCCATACTTTGCTAGTTTTGCACATATTAAATTATTTAAAATTTTCTCATTTGAGCTTTATTATATGTTTTCCTAAAATTAAAAGTAATTTTTGATAGCACTTCTTATTAACTTTGCTAGTATGCAGTATTTCGAAAAGTGGTCCAATCGAGACAAAATAGACATCATTAGACTCCATCTAACAAGCTCTACAAAATTAAATTATTTTTTCTAACTTTATATATTTATATTATTTTTTTGAGCTTTCTGATTCATTTTAATTTTCATCTAATTTGATGAATGATGATACTACACAATCTTCTTCATATTTTAAAATGTAGGTTTTGTTTATAACGTATCAAATTTCTTTGAATTTTTTCCAACCGTTTGATTACAATAATTTGTAAATCTAAATTTAATTTTATACAACCTTTACATCTCATTCATATAAATATATTAGAATGTTTTAGTCTATCTTAGTTCTTCTTGATTATATATTTATTTAACATTAAAATTATAATTTATTACTTATCTATGCTTATTTACATATTAATAATGGTAATTTAAAATGAGATATGATCGCAATGAAAGAAATGTCATTAACATTATCTAGATCTACTTTATCCAAAAAAATTCTTATTTTGAAGTTCTTAAATATTTTATTTTCTGTTACTTTGGAACATTTGTCATGATATTTTATTTCTTACTAGAGTTGTTTAATAAGAAAATTACTCCAAATTTCATAGTATCATGAAATACACTTTCATAATATAATTTAAAAAAGGTCATAAAATTTTTCCCCTTATTGATTTATACTATAATGTTGCTCTATATCTTATAACATTTGGCCTTTTAATTATTTTAACTTTATTATTTTAATACAAAAATAAAAATTTTATTTTACTAAAGATTACTTACCTTACTAAATTGTAGAAATTAAAAATGAGATTTGATGAATATTGAAAAAATTCATTGGATGCATCTAAATGAGCTCAATCTAATAAAATATTTCTTTATAAATTTTTAAATATTTTATTTTTTTATTGATTTGGCATACTTTACGAGTCTTTTGATATTTTTAAATTTCTTTGGTTTTGGTAATCTTTTAAAGAAAAGGATGTTACACTTCGTCTCCTTAGTATCTAAGAAAGTGGCTTTGTAATATAATTTAAACCATTTTTAGAAACATTTTGCATTAATTTGCTTATTAAACAATGATGCTTTAATTCTTCCATGTTGAGAAGTTTACATCACTTTGATTTCAATATATCACATTACATCTATTTATCTTATTACATTTTAATATATATATATATATATATATATATAATAAATATTAAGGTAATTATTTATTATTATTTTTTTCTAATGACTTCAATAATTCTTAGAAATTACAAATGAGATTTAAACAATATGAAAGTAATCGTTGGACTCTTCTCAACAAGCTCTAACTTATTAAATATTCATTTTATATTTTTTAAATATTTTTTCTTTTATTTTGGAATGCTATATGATACTTTTTGATTCATACCTGATTAAACTATTGAGGATTTTAAACTTAATTTAGTGAGCATCTTTGAATATAACTTTCTAGTATAATTTATCATTTCTTCAAGTTTTTCTCTTTGATTTGATTATCTTACTTTGAAACACTATTTCTCTTCTCATGTAACCTTGACACCACTTTGTTTTATTTATATTATATTACTATAATTTATCTCATTTCAATTTTAATATAAAGTTATTTAATATTAAAATAATACTTTTTTCACTTTATATGTTTAATTACTTTTGTAGTTCATAGTAGTTCCAAATTAGGTACAACCAAGATGAAAAATTATTGTTGTTCCCATCTAGGCAACCACTCTCCAATCAAATATTCTTTCTATGTCTTTAAATATTTTATGTTCTCACATTTTAGTGTGCTTTATGAGATATTTCAATTTATAGCTTACTTGATGATAAGGATATAATAGTTGATCTTTTTGAGAAATTTGAATGCAACTTTCATATAAAATTTTTCTCTTTTCTTCAAAAATTTGATTTGCACTAGTTATATTATTATGCCAATCCTATTCTCAATTTTTCAAATTTTTAGGGTTTTAACATGATTTATAAAATATTTCAATTTGTACTAAATTTTAAGATCGAGGGTGTTATTCTCAATCTCATTAGTGTGTTAAAATGCAACTTTAACATACATATTATCTCATTTATTCAAATCATTTATTTTTATTTGGCTATATTATTAACTATGATTCTCCTCTCATGCAATGTTTATATTACTTTGGTTTTGTTTTATCAATTTAACTCATTTCAACTTTGATACATATATTTTCTTGATATTAGCTAATAATTTAATATTGTTTATGCTAATTCACTTTGATAATTCATAGTAATTCTAAATAATTTTTGATAAAGATGAAACAATCTTGTTTGCTTCATCATGATGAGCTCTTTGGAAATAAATATTCATTTTATATTTTTAAATTTTCCAAGTTTTTTGCAGACCTTATGCGTTACATTCATTCATAACTGATTTGATGATTGGTGATGTTTTATTGACATGGTTATATTACTTTGCAACACAAATTCTCCTCTATTATGATATTTATATTACATTGGTTTTGTTAGTTTACGTTACAACAATTCATCTCATTTTCAACATTAAAATATATTTGCTTAAAATTAATATGGTAAATTATTATCAATTTTTTAAAATTACTTTGGTAAATCGTAGTAATTCTAAAAGAGTACAAATGAAAAATAAAGAAAAATTATGAGACTCATCTTGATTATCACTATCCAATTAAATATTAATGATTACATTTTGAAATATTTTAATTTCTTAGGGTTTAGCATACTTTATAAGATATTTTGATTTTTTTTTATTTGATTATCAAGGATTTTACACTCAATCACTTGAATGTCTTAGAAAGTAGCTTTCTTGAATTATTTAAATAATTTTTAAAAAACTTTTGCTTTGATTCAATTATATTACAATGACAATCTAATTCTCCTACCTTGTAAACTTTACATCACTTTGATTTGGATAGATTATGTTTCTTTAGTTTATCTCATTTTTCTTGTGATATTTACTAAACTAAAAATTTATTTATTTTTATGCTTAATTTCTTTTCTAATTTGTTGTAATTTTAAATGGGACAAAATAAATGTCATTTGACTTGTCTCAATGTGTTCTAACTAATTAAATATTAATTTTCATATTTTTAAATTTTTCATTCTTTGATTTTGGCATGTAATTAAAAACGTTTCCATTAATACCTAATTTGGTGATTGAGAATTTTACACCTAATCAATTAAATATCTTGTAATATAATATTCTAGAACAATTTGCAATATTGATTTTGTTATATTACTACGTAACATTGATTCTTGTCCAGCATAACCTTTACATTCTATTGAATTGGTCATAATACATTGATTCAATTTTTATAATTTCAACTTCAATGAATATTATTAAATATTAAAAAATAAATTTTATTATTTGTATTTAATTACATTTTTAATTCATAGCAACTCTAAATGAGTTATGATTTGGACAAAAATAATATTTGACACATCTCAAAATGCTCCATCGAATGAAATATTTATTTTTTTTAGTTTCTTATTATAAATGTTTAGGTCTTTATGTCCTTTATAAGATATTTTAATTTGTATTAGGTTAAATAGTTGAGGATATTACACACAATCTTCTTTGTATATTGAAAAGTAGCTTTGTCATAAAATGTATCTTATATCTTCAAAATTTTTTGCTTAAATTATTTATATAACTAGAAAACTCTATTTCTCTTCTCACGTGACCTACATCATTTTAATTTAGTTATTTTACATAGCTTTAATTTATCTCAATTCAATTTTAATGTTTATTTATTTAATATTAAAATAACTATTTATTTATATTTTTTAAATTATTTTTATAATTTATAGTAATTTTAAATGAGGATTTTTTGAGACAAAAAATGTCATTAAAATTATGTCCATTACCTCTAATAGATTAAATATTAATTTTGTTCTTTTAAAAATTTTATTTTCAATGATTTTGGCTCTTTGATCTGCGCTTCATTTAACCATTTAGGATATTACTCTTAACTTCCTAATTAACTTGGAATATAATTTTTGCATACAATGTATGTCATTTCTTCAAAAGTTCTCTTTCATTTGGTGATGCTATTATGAAAAAGCTCTAATTCTCTTCTCTTTTATGTATTATGTTGCTTTGATTCAGATATAATTTATTGCTTCATTTTATCTAATTTCAACTTTAATATATTTTAAATTAATATTATAATAATGATTTGTTATTATTTATGCTCAATTATTTTGTTAATAGTATGTAATTCCAAATAATATCTAATTATAAAAAATAAATACTATTGGGCTCAACTAAATGAGCTCAATCCTATTAACTATTAATTTTTTTATAAGTTTTTCCACATATTACAAGACAATCAAATTCATACTTGATTTAATAATCAAGGATATTACACTCAATATTCTTAGTATCATTGAATGCAACTATTCATTATGATTTATCTCTTTTAAACTATTATTTCTCTTCAATTTTGTTAAATTTCTATGAAACTAAAATTCTCCTTGTGTGACCTTTACATCATCTTGACTTCTTTTGGTTAGAATGCTTTAGTGTAATTTTAGCATTGAAATTAAAAAATTATTTTTAATATAATAATTTATTATTATTTTTATTTTTTGACTTTTTAAATTTGTACTAAATCAAAATAAGGCCTAATATAGATGAAACGAATGTTGTTGGTGACATCTCTATTAGCTCTATCCAATTAAATGTTAATATTTACGTTGTTATGGATTTTTTAAGAGTCGTTTCATGTTTTACAAGACATTTCAATTCATAGCTAATTTGGTGATTAAGGATGTTACACTCAATCTCTTTTCTATCATACAATAGAATTTCCCATACAATTTATTCATTTTCTTTTAAGTTTTTTATTTGATTTCTTTATACTAATAAGTGACTTTAAATCTCCTCTTTGGTCACATTTACATTTTCTTGATTTTATTATATTATTTTGCATCAATTTATCTCATTTCTTCTTCAACATATATTTCCTTAATATTGAAATATAAGTTTATATTATTTATTTTTTATTTTTTTAATAAGTTATAATTCTAAACGAGATCTCATAGAGATAAAACAAACATCATTAGACTAACATTAGATGAGTTTTATCCAATATAATATTCATTTTTTTATTTTTTAAATATTTTTTCCTTTTATTTTATATACTTTACTGTATATTTTATTAGTACCTTTTTTAATGATCGAGTATATAATGCATGATCTCTTTAACATCTTATAATAGAACATTCTTATATAATTTAACTAATTTGTTCTTATTTTCATATTGATTTGGTTATATATTACTATGTATCTATAAATATCCTCTCATTTGAACAAATTAGTGGTTTACTTAAATTATTTTACTATAATTTAACTTATTTTAGCTTTACTGTATATTTTATTAATTTTAAAATAATTGTTAATTATTAAGTATGAATATTTAATTTAGTAAATCATAATAATTCTAAAAGACCATTGAAGAAGATAAAACAAATTGTTTTGGACTTTTCTTGGCTTGTTATATCAAATAAGATAACAATCTTTATATTTATAAATGTTTTTTCAAATATTTTCATAATTTTTATGAGACATTATAATTTGTACCTTATTTGACATTCAATGATATTATACTTGATCTTTTTAGTATCTTGGAATATAACATTCAAGTATAATTTTTTATTTCTCCAAAGATTTTGCTCTGATTTGATTATATTACTATGTTACCCTAAACCACTTCTCCTATGACCTTCACATTCCTTTTATTTGACTATGCTACACTGCTTCATTTTTTATCATTTTAGTTTTAATATATAATTGCTTAGTTTTATAACAATAGTTTAATTAACTTTTTGCTTATTTCCTTTTGTAATTCATAATAAAACCTTTTTCATTTTTAAATATTTTATTTTATTAGAATATTTTACTACTTGACATGATATTCTTATTCATAACTAATTTGATGATCAATGATATGTCATAATTGATCTCATTTATTAAAATCTTTTGATTTAGTTTTATTATATTCCAAAGAAATTATCATTCTGCTCCCTTGTGACCATTATATAACTTTGATTTTGTTATATTATATATCTTCAATTGATCTTATTTCAAGTTTAATATATATCAACTTAATTTTGAAGTAATAATTTATTATTATTTAGTTTTATTTATTTTGATAATTCATTGTAATTTCAAACAATGTCCCAAAGAAACAAAAAATATTGTTAGACTCATCTTGACTAGCTTTACCCAATTAACTATGTATTTTATACCCTTTAGCTTATGTTTTATTATTTTCTTCTGCTTTACGACTTCTTTATTTTCAAATTAGATTTTATGATCAAGGATATTTCTATTGCCCTTGTGTTTGACGACTTCAGTCATAAGTGTGCAGCATTTTTTTTTCAAATAGGATTATTTTAGTGTTAGTTAGGTTTAATGCTCAAGAATAAGCCATGCACTTTTTAAGATAATGAATTAATGGTCTTTCATGTTACTTAGAATATTTAGTAAGCTTCAAGGATTAAAGACATGCACATCAAATTTGAATTTTTTTTTATTATGAAGTAAAATGTTATCTTTGATTTTTAATTATATGGCACATCTCATCATTTAAATCATTCAAAACTTTTCTTGATTTAGGTAAAATAAGATTCTCTTTGTTAATCATTTAACCTTTTAAAATTTTATTTAAACCATTCCTTTATTTAAGAATCATACGATTTCATTTTTTAATTGTTTAATTCCTTCCATAGTTAAATCTTACTTATACATATTTGTAAATTTCATGATAAACTTTAGTCAAATTAGAAAAGTATTTTTTTAAACTTTTATAATTAAAAAATATATCCTAGCCATATGCTAATTAAAACCAAATCTGGATAAGCCTGATCTTAGCCACGGTGCAATTTAAAAACCCAAATCAAGCAAGATAAAGTAAAGACAAACCTTGGAAGTACTCAAATGAAGTATGTAATGCGATAAGTGAGACACAATCTTGTAAAACATTATGCATACGAGTGGCCCAGATGATTAAATTTTTATCACACAAGGGAGTAGCCAGCCCTAATTTTAGCTTGAATTAAAGGTTCATGAAAGGCTATATAAATATCGAACTACTTTTATAATTCATAGTGTGGTACTAAACCTTTTTGACAAGTTTAGTGCCTCAACGTGTTTGTAAGAATTCTTACCAACCAATTGTTGAAGGGAAGGCAAAGGTTTAACTCACTTGTAAGATTTGCTTGATGGCTCATATCTGATGGCTATAGCCTTATCAAATTTTATCAGATGACAAGATTTCTTTCATCCATATCCTTGAATCACGTGGCTTCGAATTATCCATTTTGAATGTTACGGTTGATACCATTCCTTCATTTTGTATTGATCAATCAAACAATCCAAACCTCATTCAAAGTGATCGAATGGCCCAATTCTAATCAATGTTGACCTAACTATCCATAACTCATCTAATTTTATAATCGTTGATCTAACAGCGAAGTGCTTCTCTAATCAGATCCAACAAAATCTAGTTGATCCCACCAAACAACTAATTCTCTAGCTATTATTAAGCCATTACATAGTCATTTTGGGAAAAAATATTTTAGGTTATTTTGAAGAGCTTTAAAGTTTTTTTAGCAACTTTTGAAAAACGTTTTCTTGACATTCTAATGATCATGATCAAAATTTTTTCATTTAAATCCCACCATTATTAATGCAATGGTTAATGAACATGAAAAACATTTTAATGTCTCAAGAACACGTTGCGTGAAATTATACAGGTGTAAAACTCTTTTAGTACTATACCTTGTCCTTGTACTAAAACTTTTAAAATCCTTCCAACTAAGTCTAACACTCTATGCTTTTATTTTCTTACTTCTATTCATAATTCTAAGCTCAATGTGTACTACTATATTCATCAACAAGCATAGAAAGTTGTACAGTTTTTCAAAAAGTAGATGTTCTTCATTTATTATTCTTTTCTTTTTGAGTTCAACAACCTAGTATTTGTGAAAGCATAAGGTTGCTTTTATCTTATAAAAACTTTAGTTGGGATTGAGCTCGTAAAAGCTTGAGTTATAGTTGACTAACAAATTCTAATAGGTTTAAGGTGAATCATAATAACAAATCTCAAGTAGGCTATAGGTGAAATGTAAAATAAACTTCAAGTATGTTAGAGGTAAACTATAAATACAAATCTCAAACAAGTTGAAGAGGAATCATAAAAAAATCTCAAGTTGAAACTCTTTTTATATTTGAGTTTTTCATAAGCTCAGTTATGAGGGGATATAGGTACTTGTTCAAATCACATCATTCAAAGAAATTTGACGTGCCATTTCATTTTTATTTTCATGTTATTAATAATAAAAATTTAAAATTATTCCTTGATTTATACAAACTTAAAACATTTTCTATGAATAATTTTTGAAAAATAAATAATATCAAAAAAATAATAAAATAATTGGAAAACCCATAATTCACCCTACTTATATGACATTTGCGGACACATTTTTTTTCAAATGTTACCCTTAATATGCTTGGTATCTTGGAATATGGCTTTCTAGTATAATTTTTCTCATTTCTTCAAACATTTGGCTTTGATTTGCTTATATTACAATGTAACTCTAAATCTAATCTTGTGTGACATTCATAATGCATTGATTTTTCTTATATTACATCTCTTCAATTTCTCTTATAGTTTATCTCATTTCTTGGTACTTTTTGCATTAATTTTGTTTTATTACTACGTAACTCTAATTCTCTTTTTGAATGACTTTTACATCATAATGACTTGCTTAGGTTATATTGCCTAAATTTAGCTTATTTCATCATTAATATATATTAATTCATGTTAAGATAATAGTTTATTATTATTTATCATTATTTATAATGGTAATTCATAGTACTTCAAAATTATGTCTTATCGAGATGAAATAAACATTACTGGACTCGTCTTAACGTCATCTATCAAATTAAATATTAATTTATATACTTCTAAATTTTTTATTATGTAGGGTTTTGGGATGCTTCACAAGATATATCTTTTTTTACCTTGTTTGATAATCGGTGATGTTACAGTCAATCTCTTTATCATAAGTGAAAAAAGTTTATGGAATAATTTATCTCTTTTGTTTAAATTTTATGCTTTGAATTTGTTATATTACTGTGAAACTCAAAGTATCCTCTCATGAGACATTTGTATTATTTTGATTTAGTTGCATTATTTTTTCACTCATTTGTACTTTAATATATCTCTACTTATTATTATTTATTCTTTTTTACTCTAGCAATTTATACTAATTACATACATCTGATAGAGACAAACAAATGTCATTGGACTTGTCTTAATGAATTTTATCCATTTAAATATTCTTTTTTATATCTTTGGATATTTTATTTTTAAGAATTTTGGAATGCTTTATAAGATATTTTGTTTCTTACTTGATTTAATAGTCTAAGATGTTACATGTGATCACCTTAGTATTTTGGAAAGAAATTTTCTTGTAAACATTATCTAATCTCATCAAATTTTTCATCTTTATTTGGATATATTATAACGTAACAGTAAATCTAATCTCATGTGTCCTTTACATTTCTTTAATTTTTTAATATTATATTACTTCAATTTGACTCATTTTAGATTTAATATCTATTTACATAATATTCAAATAATTAGTTATTATTAGTTTTGCTTTTTTTGTATTTTATAGTTATTCAAAATAGGGCTCAATGTACATGAAACCAATGTCATTAAACTCATCTTGAGAAACTCAATCTAATTAAATGTTAATTTTTTATTTTTATATATTTATTTTCTTTGGTTTAATATATTTTTGAGACATTCTAATTCATATCTGATTCAATAATCAATAATATTGTTCTCAGACTCCTTAATAATTTTGAAAATAACTTTTTCTACAACTTATCAAATTTTTTAATTTTTTCTTTGATTCGATTATATTACTATTTAACTCTAAATCTCTTTGCATGTGACATTTACATCACTTTGATTTGTTTTAATATATTGCATTAACCAATCTCAATTTAGCTTTAGCATATATTTACTTAACATTAAAAAAATAACTTATTATTATTTTACATTATTTAATTTTATAATTTTAGAAAGTATGATTTAGATGAAAAGAACATCATTAGACTCATCATAATGAGTTCTATCAAATTAAATACTTATTTCTCTGTTTGTAAATATGTGTTTTATATGGTTTTGGTAAGTTTTTAAAAATTTGGTTTGTACTTGATTTTATGATTGATGATTTTACACTCAGTCTACTTAGTCATTTGAAATGTAATATTTTGCAATGAAGTTTCACATTTTTTAAAATTATAGACTTTGATTTACTTAATTATAATTAAACTCTAATTTTTGTCTTACGACCTTGACATCTTATTGATTTGTTTTATTATGTTACTTTAATTTATCTCATTATAGCTTTAATATATATATTTATGTAATATTAGAGTAATAAATTATTATAATTTATGCTTGCTAACTTTGGTAAGTCATAATATCTCTTAACAGGGTTCAATTAGGATGAAACTAACTTTGTTCTAGTCATCTCTACTAATTTAAATATTAATGCTTATATATTCCTAATACTGTTTCGAGAATGTTTACACACATTAAGAGTAATTTCAATTCATAATAGATTTGATGAATGAAAAGGTTATGCTCGATCACCTTAGTATCAGCAAAAGCAAGATTCTTATACAATTTGTCTCATTTATCCAAATGTTTTACTTAGATTATTTTATATTACTATTTAACTATAAATCTCCTCTCATGTGACTTTGCATTATTTTGATTTGGTTATTACTCATTGCTTAGATATATCACATTTTAGCTTTTATATAAGTATCTACTTAATATTAAAATAATAATTTATTTTCATTTACTTTGGTAATTCATAATTTTCTAAACCTAATTAGTTTTAGACAAAACAAACTTCTTTGGAGTCACATTTTTTAGCATTTTACCTTTAAATATTTCATTTATAATATTTTTAAATATTTTATTTGCTAGGGTTTTGTGACCTTTTATGAGATATTTTGATTGATATTTGATTAAATGATATTGCACCTTACTTCCTTAATTTCATGTAGGTTTATCATAAAATTTTTATTATTTCTTAAATTTCTTGGTTTGATTTTATTGTTATATAATGATACTATAATTATGATCTCATGTGACCTTTATATCTCTTTGACATTGATATGTTATAATACTTTAATTCATTTTATTTAAGAGTTTTTATATGTTAAATTAATATTAAAATAATAATTTATTAGTTTTTTCTTATTTACATTGATAATTTGTAATACTTCTAGATTAGCTTCAATCAAAATGAAATAAATGTCATTGCATTCCTCTCAATTAGCTCCATAAATTTAGACATTCCTTTTTTATATACTTCTTAATATTTTTACATTCAAGGGTTTTCGTTTGCCTTCAAAAATATTTTGATTTGTTCCTAATTTAACGATCAAGGTTATTGCATATGACCTCCTTAGTATCATTGAATGCAAATTTCATATGCAACTTGTTTCATTCTAGCTTTAATATATATTTACTTAATATTATAAAGTTAATTTGATATTATTTATGTTTGATTGCAATATTTATCTTAATATCTTTGATTGCAATATTTATCCATAATTTTTCTTGTTTATTCAAAGTTTTTGCTTTCATTTTTCTATAATATTCTATAACTCTTAATTTTGTCTTGCATGACCATTACATCACTTTTTGTTGCAGTACATTGTTTTGAATTATTTTATTTCAGCTTTAATATAAATAAACCTCATATTAAAATGATATTTTGTTATTATTAATACTTACTTATTTTATTAATTTATAGTAATTCTAAATAAGATCTATCCCATTAAATATTCATTTCAATATTTCTAAACACTTGTTTTCATTAGTTTTAGAAACATTCACAAGACAATTTGATAGATACATTATTGGAGCATCATCGATATTACATTGATCTCCTTAATACTTTGGAGTACACCATTTTTCATACATTGTGTCAAATTTTTTGAAATAGTTTTCTTCAATTTTGTTATATTTAAATGTAACTCCTAATCTTACTTCAAGTGAGCAATGCAAAATTAATTCTTTCTAAAGGGTATAAAATAACATAAACAAAATAAATTATAATTTTAATGTTATGTAAATATAAAATAAAATTGAAATAAAGTATTATAACATATCAATGTCAGAGAGATAATGTATTTTTACTTAGGTAATTCAATAACTTTTGATTCACCTCAATAACTTTGACCTAATTAAATATTTTTATATTATTTTTGAAATTTTATTTTCTAAAACCTTTACACAATTTATGAGATATTTAGTTTCATACTGAATTTGACAATGAAGGATGTTACCCTTGAAATCCTTAATGTTTTAGAAAGTAATATTCTAGAACAATTTATCTTATCTTTTCAAATAGTTTTCTTTAATTCGACTATGCAACTTTGTAACTCATAATCTCAATTTGTATCAACTTTTTTTTTTATTTAATTTGGATATATTATATTAATTCAATTAATCCAATTTTAGCTTTAATATATTTTCTTAATATTAGAATAATTATTTTTTATAATTCAAAATGAGGTCAATTTGAGACAAAATGAACATCATTAAACTCATCTTAATGTACTCCATCTAATAATATATATATATATATGTTTCTTTTTAATATTTTAACTTTTAAAGTTTGAGTTCTTTAATAGACATTTTTAATAAAACTAGATTTGATGATTAAGGATTGCCACTTGAACTCTTTAGTATCTTTGATTACAAGTTTTCCACACAATTTATCTCATCTTTTCAAATTTTTTAGTTTGATTTTGTTTTGCTTCTATAAACTATATTTCTCCTCTCATGTGACCAAAACATCACTTTAATTTGGTTATAACATATTTCTTCAATTTATCTCATTTCAACATGATCATATATTCACTTATTATTAGAATATTAATTTATTGTTATTTAGGCTCCATTATTTTGTAAATTTGTAATAACATAAAACAACAAGATTCAATCATGATGAAACTAACATCATTGAATATGTCTAAACAAGTAATATGTAATGAAATATTCTTTCTTATCCTTTTTAATAATATTGTTTCTACTGTTGTATTATGCTTTATTAAATATTTTAAGTTTAATGAGATTTGATGATCTATGATGTCACAATCCATCTCCTAAGTAACATATAATGAAATGTTTCAATACAATTTACCTTAAGTATTAAAATTTTTTTTTGTTATATTATTATGAAACTCTCATTGTCTTCTTGTGTGACATTTAAATCACCTAGATTTTCTTATATTAGTTTCTTCAATTGATCTCATTTCAACTTTAAAATATATTTAGATAACATATAAATAAAAATTAATTATTATTTACTTTATTTAGTTTAGTAATTCATAGTAATTCGAAATTATATAATGTTAACATGAAACTAACATCATTGGACATGTGTAAATAAAACCTATCTAATTAAATATTTATTTTAACCATTTTTAATTTTTTTCTTTTAAAGGGTTTTGAATGCTTTACAAGATAGTTCAAATTGTAATTCACTTCATAATCGAGAATGTTACCCTAATTCTTCTTAATAACTTAGAATAAAGCTTTCTTACATGATTTCTCTTTTTTTCAAATTTTTTTTGATCTAGTTATATTGCAATGAACTCTAATTATTCTCTCATGTGACCTTTACATTTCTTTGATATGATTGAATTATACTACTTCAATTTATCATATCTTGAGCTTTGTTATATGTTTACTTAATATTAAAATAATAATTTATTATTTTTTCTTGCTAATTTATTTTGTTAATGTATAGTAATTTAGAAAGAGGTTAATTAGAGATCAATGAACTTCATTGGATGGTTTTAACAAGCTCTATCCGATTAAATATTAATTAATGAATTTTTAATTTTTTTATTTTAATATTCATTGCAAGGTATTTAAATGCATATCACATTTTGTTATCAATGATGTTACATTCAATTTTCTTAGTATATTTGGGTGAAACATTCTCAAACAATTCACCTAACTTTTAAGAAAATTTCCTTTCATTTTAACTTTAATATACACTAAATATTAAAATAATAGCTTAACATAATTTCTATTTGTTTGACTAAGTCATTTGTAATATTCACAAAAAGGTCTAATCAATATGAAAGAATTGTCGTTGGACTCCTCTCGATAACCTCTATCTAATTAAGAATTCATTTATTAATTTTTAAAAATCTTATTCTCTAGAGTCTTTGCATGCTTTAGAAAATATTTCAATTCATAGTTGTTTGAGCATGTTACAATAAACTTCAATGTATCCTGTAATGTTAGTTTTCCTATAAATTTATCACATTTTTTTTAAATTAATTAATTTTATTTTATTACATTACTTTAATTTGCAGTTTTTAAATTTAACATATATATTTGCATAATATAAAAATAATTATTTATTATTATTTGTATGTTTCTTATATTGGTAAATCACATTGAATCAAAACTAAGTTTGATCAAGAAAAAAAAAATTTAGACTCCTCTAAACGAGCTCTATCCAACTAAATATATATTTTTAAATGGTTTATGTTCATAACATTTTGGTAGTTCTATGACACATTTCTATTAGATCTAAATTTGATGATTAAGAAACTTATATTTGATCTCATTACTACCTCGGAATGCAAATTTCTTGTATTATTTGTCTCATTTTTAGAAGTTTTTTACATTGATTTTGTTATGTTATCATGTAGTTCTGAATCCTTTCTCATGTGACCATTAAATTGTTTTTAGTTAGTTATCTTACATTACTTCAATTTATCTTTTTTAGTAATATTATATAATAATTTAAAACTACATTAATTTAATATTATTATATTACATTTTTTATATTTTCAATCATACATGACTTGATAATTGAGGATGTCATACCAGATCTCCTAAATATCTTCAAATATTAAATTCTAGTGTAATTTATCTATTATCTTCAAGTACTTTGATTTGATTTGGTTTTATTACTATGTAACTTCAAATTTTCTATCATGTGCCATTCACATTTTTCTTGATTTGATTATATTATAGTTATTCAAATTATCACTTTTCAATTTTAACATATAATGATTTGATATAAAAATAGTGATTGTTTATTAATTATTCTTATTTACATTTGTAATCTTTAACATTTCTAAAAGAGGCTAGATCAAGAAGCTTTTATTATTGGAGTCCTCTTTAGGAGCATTATCCTATTAAATTATCAATTTTATATATTGTTTTTTAATAGGCATTTAAGACATTTTATGAGATTTTTTAATTCACACCTGATTTCATGATTGAGATGTTAGACTTGATCTCCTATCTCATAATGGAATTTTCCCAAGCAATTTATCTCATTTCTTCAAATTTTTAATTTTTATTTGGTAAATTACATTAAACCTTGAATTATCCTTTCAAGTGATCATAACATTGGTTTCATTTTTTATAACATATTTCTTCAATTAATGTCATTTTACAATTAATATTTGTTTACTTAAAATTCAAACATTTATTTATTATTCTTTCTTACAATTTAATTTGTTAGTTCACAAAAATTTACTATGAGGTTCGATTGAGCTAAAGCAAAACTTTTTAGGTTCTCGTGACAAAATCTATCCAATTAAATATTTATTTTTTAAATATTTTGATGTTTTATATTCAATGGATTAAGCATAATTCAAACTTTAACAATCAAAGATATTGTACTTGATCCCCTCAATATCTTGAAATGTATCTCTACCAAAAACTGTCTTATTTTATCTATGATATTTTTTTCTTATTATTTAAATAATAGTTTATTATTATTTATTTATATTTACTTTAGTTTTGTTGTATTTTGAACAAGGTCAAATTGAGACGAAATAGGCAGTGTTTGGCTTGTCTAGATGGACTTTTTCTATTATATATATTAATTTTTATAATTTTTTTGTATTTTATGTTGAGGTGTTTGTCTCATGTCTTGAGAAATTTTAATTCATACCTAATTTAATCATCGAGGATGATACATCCAGTCTTTTAGTATCCAATAAAGCAATTATTATAAACAATTTATCTAAATTCAGCTTTACACTTAATTAATATTACAATAGTAATTAATAATTACTTATATTAATCTACTTTGAAAATTCACAGTAATTGCAAACAAGGTTTGATCGAGATGAAAGAAATGTTGTTGAACACATCTCGATAAGATTTATCTAATTACATATTTATTTTTATATTTATAAATATTATTTTTTTTGGACTATGTAAGATTGGAGAGATGTTTTGATTAATACATGATTTGATGGTGAAGGATATTACTATCCATTTTCTTGGAATTTTGGAAATGAATTATCCAATATTCATTACTTAAAATTAATTGCTTTAATTTGGATATATTTTATGTAAATCATAAAACATTTTCATGTGAGCATTACATTACATTTAATTAGTTATGTTATATTACAACAATTTATTTTTTTATAACTTTAATATATATTTATTCAATGTCAATATTAAATTTAATATTATTCTTGTTTATTTATTTTATTAATTCATAATATTCTAAACGAGATCCAATCAAGACAAAGCTACACATCTCTAAGAGCACTATCTAATCAACTAACATTTTTTGCATTGCTAAAAATTTATTTCAAAGAAATTTGGTAGATTTTATGAGACCTTCTCATTTGTATCTGATTTAATGATCAAAGATGTTCCACTCGATCTCCTTAGCATCTTGGAATGTAACTTCTTGAATAATTTATCTCATTTTTTTAGCTTTTTTCTTTGAATTGTTATGTTACAAGACAACTCTAATGCTCCCTATGTTTTTGCTTTACATGTCTTCGATTTGATTTCATAACACTGCAGCAATTTATCTTATTTTTTCTTTAATATATATTTACTTAATATTCAAGTAAAACTTTCTATGCAAGACAAAACAAACATCATTAGACTCATGTCATTGTGCTTTATCCAATTAAATATATTTTTTATATGAATTCAAATGTTCTATATTGTAGGGTTATGGTATGTTTTATTTTACATTTTTAATCGTACCTGATATGATGATCGAGGATGTTGTCCTAGTTCCTCTCATTATCTTAAAATGCAACTTTCTAGTCCAATTAATCTCATTTCTTCAAATCTTTTACTTTAATTTTTTTATACTACAATGCCTCAATTTATCTTATTTTACTATATTAAATATTTATTAAATATTAAATAAATATTTATTATTATTAATATAAATTTAATTTTAAAATTCATAGTAATTCCAAATGAGATTTGATTTATATGAAATAATTATTGGAGTACTCATCTAAATGACCACTAAAAAAAATATTGATTTTTACATTTTTAAACATCTTATTTTTTATAGTTATGGTATGCTTTGTGAGATATTTTAATTTGTACATAATTCGATGATCAAGAACGTTACCCACTATCTCCTTAGTACTGTAGAATGGAACTTTCTCTCATAATTTATTTTAGTTTTTCAAAGTATACACTTTAATTTAGTTATATTTCTTTATAATAATAAATTTCCTTTCATGTGGCCTTTACATATCTTCTATATGGGTGCATTACTGTATTTATGTTTATCTCACTTTCAAGTTTAAAATTTATTTACTTAAAATTAAAATAACAATTTATTATCATTTATGTTCATTTAATTTAATGTTTTATAATAATTTCAGGTTAGGTCTAATCGAGATGAACAAATACCATTAAAATTATCTTTTTGAGCTCTATCTAATTATATATTTATTTTTATATTAATAAAAACTTTATTTTCAAGAAATTTCTATAGGTTATGAAACTTTTTATTCATTCCAATTTTAATGAATAAGAATGCAGCACTTGATCACCTTTACATCTTGAAATGAAACTTTCCAAATAACGTTTCTCATTTTAATGAAGTCTTTGTTTTTATTTAGTTGTAATATAATGTAACTCTTAATAACCTATCATGTGATATTTTTTTACATCACTTTGATTTTGATATACATCATTATTTCGATGTATCCTATTAAAACTTTAATATATATTTACTCAATATTAAAATAATATTTTACTAATATTTAATTTTTATTTTTCTTTCTAATTTACAATAATTCAAAATGATGTCGAATTGAATTAACAAAACACTTTTTAGACTCATCTTGACGACTTCTAGCAAATAAAATATTCATTTTTATATTTATAAATATTTATTTCTATGGGTTTTAGGACCTCTAGAGAATATTTTGGTTCAATATTTATGTAATAATCAAGTGTGTTACACTCAATCTTATGTATCTAGGAATACAACCACCAAAAAGATTTATCTTATTTGTTCAAATTTTTCTCTAAATTAGTTATATTATTATATAACTTCAAATCTTCTCTCATGTGACCTTCACATCACTATGAATTAGATATTTAACATTGACTCAATTAATCTCGTTACCATATTTATATTTATTTACTTTATATTAAATTAAATATTATTGCAAGCCAAAGGTATGCATGAAAGGGTTTGATGTGACCTATCATTTCCTTTAGAAGCCTAGAATCCCTAGTTTGGGTCCCAACCACCATTTGGTGGTGATTAATGGTGCTCTATAGAATGTCATAGCATGTTGAAGCTTTTGGGGATGGTTTACTATTTACGTAGTAAGAGGTTGATGACACTAAGTGTTGTGGCATTAACTTGAAGGAATTGATTTTCTAGCTTGACATGTTAATGCCCCTCACAAATAAAACTCCAGGCTCCATTGTGTGGAATTCTGGCCTTAGGAGCATTCCCTTAGTAATAGTTAGCTAGATGAGACAGGTCTAGTGTAGAAATGTGGTAACTTAAAGCTCAAATTGTAGTCTAAAGAGGCATCTATCGTGACGAATAAATGTCGAATCTCTTCGAAGGGGGCACCCTGGAGGATCAAAGCCCTATTAAGTTGGTACCTTACTGCCACATGAGGCACTATAAATGAGTTAGACTATTTGAGAATGCAACCCAAATTGGGTGGTAAATTTTGACGAATGCTAAAAAATTACAAGAGACCAATAACGAACTAGTATCATAAGGGAATGATGAAAACTAGTTTCAAAAGAGAGTCAGGATTCTTTAAATTATTGTTTAGGAAGTAGAATGGGTAGCTAGTGTGGCCCACATGGATGCTAAATGTCATTAGATGGTTTGTTACATAGCTCAAGGAGCATACCTTGTTTGACCATCATAATGTCACAAGTCGAAGCAGGCATGGCCTATGGGAAAATCATCATCACGACTAGTCTGATTGCTTGCCCAAATGAGGAAGGAGTATGGTGATTGTGCCACATGGATTGAAGAGAACTAATGTGCTCAACATCTAATTTAAACATAGACTAAGGAGTCTAACATGCTTTTGACTTGATGCATGAGCAAGCTTTGAAGGTGCAAATTAATTGATTAGTGAGATCAATATTTAAGGGGTGACCTGTACACAAAAAAGTTAGATCTTTCATGATGTGTTCAAGTGAATGCATGCCTATAGGAACCCAAAAGATGGTGAAATGTGCCTAAGCACGACAAAGTAAAGGAAATTTTGGTGGAGGTCTATTGCCATATTAATGTGCAAATCATTTGTATAACTTGGGTATAGGGAAAAAACTAGCCAAAAAAATCTAATAAGCACATGGTTTCAAAAATTCTCTAAAGAAAGATAGTCATAGTAAAAGTTCTACTAGATAAAGCAAATGATTATGTGCATTGACAGCATAATTCCCTCAACCTATTCTCAAACTTTAAATAGATACAAAAGCAAAACTACTTTAATGTGTTATGCCAAGGAATCAAGGCACCAAGTAGGCTAACTTTGGTAAGAAGAACTAAAAATGCAAGATGAATTAAAAGTTGGGTTATGGTGTCCTACTACACAATAACCTTGAGACTGCAAAGGGTGTTTGTTTATTAAGACAATAATATAATGGTCATGAAAGTTGAAATCCAATAATTTGTGTGTAACAAATCACTAATTGAGTCAACTAGCCCAAAAAATGGATGGAACTTAAGCATATGACCCACACCTGGCCATCAGTGCAATACATTGCCTAAATCAACAAGAGAGCATAACAGCCACTAGAAAATGAAGGGCATGAGCCTACTTTGAGTTTCCATTTGGGTATTGTGGTAGTAGAAAATATTGAAATGTGAACTTTAGAAAAAAAAAAGGAGGGTAAAATATCCTACATGAATGGCACATGACATGGGTTAGTCAAGCCTATGAGATGTGGGAAACAAATCAAAGAGTGCCATTTGGCACAAGCACTGATAAGGAGTTGAGTTAAAATTCTTAAGTGAGGATGTGTGTATATATATATATATATATTTGTCAGAGTTTCATCAAAAAGCTACTTTATCAACGTTGAGGAAGTCAATTGTCATCATTCTTTTAAGAAAATCAAGGATTTGAAGTTGATTTACGTAATTGACGACATCACATAAGTTAAAAATGCCATAACCCAAACTATTTTTTTATTTTTACAATATTTTACTTGGAATTCATGAGATTTTAAGAAAAATTCATTACATAAGATCTCAGTTAGAGTTTTATATTATTTGTTTAAAATATTATGAAAACTCCCCTAGTATTAAGAAAAAATATGGTTTCTTAAAAAGGATCGGACTACAAAACGAGACAAGAAAGATGTCATTTTTTGATATTTAAGAAGTGATTCATGCAATTTTATATTAATTACTTGAAAATTTTCAATTTGTGTGAGGCTCTTTAAAATAAGTGTAGAAAATTATAATTAACAGGTAGAAGTTAATAAAAAGGAGAAGTTGAACAACTACAATAGTACGCTAAAAATTAGAAAAATTATGAGTAAGGGACCCTACCATAAGTATTACAAGTGAATGTGTTATGTAATGTTCAATGTTGAAATTATAACCATGTATGTGAAGTGGACACTCAAGAATAAATAATATATGCATATATCTAATGTAGTGCAGATTGTTTAAATGAAGATCTTGTATGTGAAGTAAGCACTCCAGCATAAACGTTTTATGCATGTGCCTGATGTATTGTTGATTGATAAAATAAAGACTTCGTATGTGAATTCTACAAAGAATATGTAATATTATTGAATCGATAAAGTGCTATTTTATGTAAATGTACATATATTTATACTTATATCATGTTGATGGTATTCTAATATAAATATTATACGCATATGTCTGATATATATTTGCTAAAATCAAGATGTTATATGTGAATTTGTATAGAGCATGTGATACTGATGAAATGATGTAATTATTATATGTAACTATATGCAAAATTGTACTTAAAATTAAATGTTTTCCTTTTATTATTTATAAAGAGTAATTATAAAATTATTTGGGATGATTAACTATGTAAGCATGTCATTATTATGCTAATGCAAAAATGTATATCTAATTAAATACTATAAAAAATGAGAACTATACTAAATTAGAAGAACTGCCTCATTATGTCGCTATTGACTGGTCTGTGTGGCGGTTAACATTGCTGTCATAAGGTGTTTTGTTACTAATGAGTTGTAGAATTCTAATTTTCTACAAAGATATAGCCATTGGAAAATATGAGAAGATAGTACATCGTTCTGCATGAAAATAGTTTATGATAAATCAACAAAAGAAGATTCCAATATAGCTAACTAAATTAAAATGAGAATACAAACTCACTACCCTTATAAAGATGAGTAGTAGTAGCACTAGTCATCATAAGGCTTACTTATTTAAGTAGAAAAATATGTCAATAAAAAAGGCCACATTAAGAAAAAAAATTCAAAATATCAAAACTACATGTGTTTTTTCCTTTCAAAGTTTATAGCATACTCATAATTATTTTTATATTTTAACATGAATGAGTCACTATTTGCTTATATGATATGATTGATGCTATAATAAAGCCTACATGTGCTTGTCCCAAATTATTTCTTATTTAATATATTTATTGTCATTTAGAGGTAGCATGTTAAGCACTGATGGTTGGCATAGCATCTCTTTGGCAGCAAAATTTTGATTATATTGGAGCCCAACAAAAGAACTATACCCAAAAGAACAACCTATAGGAAAAATTAAAACTACAATGTTTTGCACTGCAACAGTTGAGCTAAATGACTTGTTGACCATGTCAAAAATTGAGTATTATATGTGTATGTAAAAACTAGTTGTAATATTATAAAGAAACTATGAAAATTGTATCACATGGTTATTATGATGGTTTTAATTTTTTACAATTATTGGATTTAGCTCTTTATATTTAATAAAGATGAATACAAACTACAAAATTGACTTGTTTTAATTTTGAATGTTATATTCATGTTTTTGTAAATTGAAAAATACAAAATATAGGGGAGGTTATATCCATCTGAATTCTAGAATTTTGGAGAGAATTTATTGAATATGTGGTGAAAATAAGGCATTCCATATTTGTGGTATTGGAGCATGATTGAACATGAAAACAATTTTAGTTGGACATATGAGAAGTAAATTAAAATTCACCAAATTGGTCTCAAAGCATGAACTAAATCTAGAAAATAAAAGGTGTTTTACAATGCAAAAAAAGGGTCCACACATTTATAGTCTTGGAGCAGTTGAAGTCCTAAGGACTGATTCATGAATGACATCATGTGTGAATTGTTGAACAAATTTTTACATAGAAGAGTAGATCTAATTCATGAAACAATTGCAAATGAATTAGGATCTCAACCTATTCTGACTCCAACTAAAACATCAAGATTGAAATTCCAAATGGAGTTTTGTTCTAGATTATCCTTTGAATGTTGAAGGAGAGAAATGGAATCAATAGATTAGTAGTAGGATAAAAACCATCTAGGAATCTATAATAGTAAGACAAAGTAGTGCACCTTGTGATGATTATGGTATTAATTTAGGATAGGTTTTTATCACTACATAAGAAACTACAAAACCTTACATCTATCCCATCACCCAAAAAGAGGATTTTACATGACCATATGTTATTACAAATACTCTTTTGTTCCAAATAATAGATTTATTAGAAAATGGTGCATCACATTCCTACATATCAGCTTATCTAATTACATGATTCTTAATTGAAATTATTTCCCAACTTATCAATCTAATTTGATTATTATAAAACTACTAAAATTTGACATTACTCTTCAAATAGATTGATTAATATTCCATGAAGTCATTACTGACTATTGGGAGAATAAATTAAAGATTAACATGATGCATGATATTGATTTGATTTTTTTTGTGAAGGTAGAAAAGTACTTATAATATTTATTTTGAAAGCAAAAAGATTAGCGAAGATAGTTTGTCAGTGTTTTCTAATGCCAATACATGAAGTTGAAAGAAATAATTTCAACTACAAGAACTAATCTCAAAAGTGCCTTACAGAATAGTGCCACTTGAATTTCAAGAAATAAAAACACTACTAAAGACTTGATTGATAATTGTTATATTAAAACCAGTGTATTCCATTAGGGTGCACATGTATGATTTTTAAAGATCAAGGATATAAGTTTAAGGATATATATTAATTATAATGAATTGAGTAATATCATAACTAATAATAAATATCCCTCTATCGAGAATAGATAAATTATTTAATCAATTACAAGGAGATAAATTATTTTTAAAGATTGACTTGAGATCTAGTTATCTTTAATTAAAAATTAGAAGTAAAGACATTCTGAAAACTACTTTCAGAACTAGATATGATCATTTCAAATTTCTCGTGTTGTCTTTTGATTTAAGAAATACTCTAGTAGCTGTTATGGATTTGATAAATAATGTTTAGGTAATGGTTACTTCATTTTGTTATTCTTTTTATTGATGAGATCTTAGTGTATGCAAAGTTTTCAAAATATAGCATTTGGATATCTAGTACATCATTCTTGGGGCATGTAATAGTGCAAGAGGAATCTCCATGGATTTGTAGAAAGTAGGAGATATTATTGAATGACATAGGCCATAGAAACATAATAAAAATACAAAGTTTCTTATGTTTTGCTGGGTTTTATAAAACATTTACTAGAGGGAATTTTCTCAGATTATAGTACCATGAAGAACATTAACATTGAAGATAATGTTTATTAAATGGAATATAGACTATGAAAAATGTTTTTAAACTTTAAAAGAGAAATTGATTTCAACACTTACCTTAGCATTACCTGAGAGAGAAACTAAATTTTTTATACAAATTGATGGTTCTTTGCAAGGACATGGGTGTATATTAGTGTAGAGTGATAGAGTTATAGAATATTCTTTGACGTAGCTACAACATAGCAAAAGAAATTATCTTATACATGATGTTGAGCTTGTTATAATTATATTTGTCTTAAAGAGTTTAGAGACACTATCTTTATGATATGAAAATTTCTCTATTTATTAACCACTAAAGTTTTAATATATTTTCAAAAAAAATGTTAAATTTAAGGCAATGAATGCCGACTTAAGGATTATGATATGCAGATTGTTTATCATGTAGGTAAAGCTAATGTTGTAACTTGTGCATTAGGTTGGAGCAATAATATTCATAGTATGATATTAAGCTTGAAAGTAGCACAATTAATAGCCAAAATAAATTAATATGAATTAAATGTAATATCAATAACTATTAGAAGAAATATTTATCAATTAGCTACTGTAATAGAGTGGTGGAAATCTTTGAAAGTTACTCAAGATATAGATGAAGACTTCTATCAAATCAAATCCTAAGTTTTGGAAAGAAAGGAAAAAATTAATTTAATTAGTGGAGCTTTATTTTATGAGAACAAAATATGATTTCCTAGAATTGGTGCATCTAAAAAAGTATTATTAAAAGAGATTGATGGAAAAACATGTGTAGTCCATCCAAAAACCACAAAATAATGTGACATTACTTGAACAATAGATGTTAAGTGAATGATATGAAGAAAGATTAATATGATTGTATGAGCAAGTGTATGATATGTCAATAGGTGAAAGAGGAGCAACAGAGTCCAAGTGGGTTGTTGCTACCTTTTCTTATTCAAACATAGAAATATGAAGAAATATTAACATATTTTACAGTTGGGTTACCAAAAATTAGTCAAGAACATAACACTATATGAGTAATGTCTGATAGATTAAGAAATATTAGCCCATTTTGTACACAATAAACCTACTTATCAAGCTAAAAGGTAGGCACAAAAAATAAAATAATAGGCAATGTTGGGATTACTTGGAGTGCCAAGGGCAATTATATTTGATCCATATACTAAATAAATCTTATATTTCTAGAAAAATGTACAAGAGCCATTTGGTACTTAATTAAGATTTAACATAACATTTCAACCTTAAAGAGATGACAGACAAGAAAAACTATAGACTTTATAGAGAATATGTTGAGATAGTTTATTAAATTTTGGTGAAAGTTAAGATACTCTTCTAACATTGTTTGAATTTTCTTATAGTACTAGTTATCAATCCAACATAGAAGGGCATCATATGATGCACTATATGATTAGAAATGTGAGTCACTATTGTATTACTATGAAGTAGGTAACAAAGCTCAATAAAATTGATAAATAAAATGACTTAAAAGTTTCAAATGAGTCATCAAAGAATATAAAAAGAATAAGATCATTAAAATAAATACTTTAAAATAAAAAAAGAAAGGTAGAGTATCAAGAAGGATTCCATCAATTCTTAATTGCTAGTTTGATCAAGGGTGAAACCCAATTAAGTAAACATAAGAAGCTAAAGCCAAGGTACATTGGACCTTTTCAAATACTATAAAGAGTTGAAGTAGTTTTATACAAAGTGGCACTACGTGTAGCATTAGTAGATTTGCATAATGTATTTCAACTTTTAGCTATGAGAAAATATATTTCCAATCCATCCCATATAGTGCAATATGATCCAAATACTTTAGAAGTGCAACTATATCTATGTTATGAAGAGAAAACTATCAAAATCTTATTTAAAGTCTTGAAATAATTAAGAATGAAAGTAATTCTTACCATTAAATTCTAACATACAATCAAATAAAATATCAAGCTACATAGGAACTTAGGAATGACATAAGAAAGAAGTATCCTAAGCTATTCTAAATCATAAGAAACATCTACAATGGTAGAATTTGTAATGTCCTCAATTCTCAAATAAGGTATAAATTGAATTATCTCTTAATACATGCAAAAACACTAAAAATATGATGTATTTAAAAATATAAAAACAAATATAAATTAAATAGAGCTTATCAAGATGAATATATTAGCATTTGTTTCATCTTGATCAAAGTTTATTTAGAATTTTTATAAATTATAAAAGCTAATAGAGATAAATAACAATATATTATATATATTATATATATAATATGTAATTTTTTATTTTTGAAAATAGAGCCTACTCCTCCCTAGCCATGCCTGATGTCTATGACCTAGTTTTTTCCTCATGCTATCAGTCAAACTTTCAATAGAGAGTCACTTTGTTGATGATGTTTGCATCGATTATCAACAACCTTTCAAAGGTATTAAGGATTTCAAGAAAATTTGCATCTTAGAAACCTCAGATAACTCCAATAATCTAAAACCCAAAATCACTTTTATTTTTTTAATAATTAACTTTGAAATAATGAGATTTTATTTAAAAGTCATTATATGATATCCTAATTATAGTTTTATGTCCTCTATTTGAATGATTGGGGAAAACCATTAATAAAAGAAGAACTAGGGTTTTAAAAAAGAGAAAACCAAGAAGGATGCAATTTTTGTTATTTAAGAAATGAGTCATATAATTCCATATTTATAACATAAAAATTTGCAATTTGTACAAAAATCTTTAAACTAAGTTGAAAAAATTATAATTGACAAAAAATTTACAAAAAAGATAGTTAAACAACTACAAAGCTATCCCAAAAATTGATAAAAATTATGAGAAAATTACTCTAACAAAAATATTAAATTTTTATGTCTCATGTATTATTGATTGTTGGAATGTAAACTTTACATGTGTAGTAAGAACTTAACATAAATATTGTAATCCAATGTTTGATGCAGTTTTAATTTTTTAAATTAAGACTTCTCAAGTGAAATATAAACTCAACCATAAATATTATATTCATAAGTGTCATGTAGTATTGATTATTGAAATTTCAACCTAGCTTATGAAGTGGGCACTCTAATCTAAATATTATATGCATAGCTGATGCATTGTTTATTAATGAAATTAAAATCTTGTATGTGAATTTGTGTAGAACACATGATATTGATGAATTAATGAAATGTTAGTTATGTAAATATATAGAAATTTATAATTTAATTGATATTTGCACTTTAAAATAAATAATGAATGCATATGTCTAATTTATTATTGATTTCTAAAGTAAAGACATTGCATTAAAATATGTATAGAACATGTGATATATAAATGTACTGATTTAATGTTATTATATGTGACAACATGAGAAACTATACTTATAGATAGATTTATGTCTTTTAATATTGATAAAGTATAAATGTGAAATTATTTGACATGATTAACTATGTAAGCATGTCTTTGATATGCTAATGTAAAAGCATATATCTAGTGAAATTCTATTCAAAATAAGGACTATACATATGAAATACTATTAAGGGAATTACTTTTATAATGTGGCTAATGGCTAATAGGCTGCACCAATATAATTTGCTACAAAGATATAGACATTGAAAAATATGAAAAACTAAGCATTATTATGCATAAAAATATGATACAGTAATCCAATAAAGGAGGTTTTCATTAAGTCAACTAAACTGAAGATACTGACTACTAAACTAAGAGTAGGGGAGCAGCAGCACAAGCCATTATAAAGTTTACTCAGTTATGTAGAAATAGGTATCGATAAATAAGACCACATTAAGGAAAAAATTAAAAAAAATATGATATATATTTTTGTTATTGCTTTTAGAGTTTCTCATATCATAACTTCTTTACATTTTAATATAAATAAGACTCTAGTAGTTATTTGTGATGGTTGATGCTTTTGTTAAATCTTATATATATATATAGTTTTCTTAAATTATTGTACATTTATATATTTATTTATTGTTAGAGATATCTTACAACACTAATAGTTGACTTAGACATATTTAGCACTAGCATTTTAAGAATATTTGTGCCCAACAAAAAGATTACTACACATAACGATATCCTATAAGAAAAATTAAAACTATAAAGGTTTGCGCATTAAGAGTTAAGTTGAATGGCATGTTAATCATGTGGTAAATTTAATATTGTATATATATGTCAAAAGTCATAATATTGAGAGAAATCATGGAAACTATGCCATTTAATTGTTGGGATGGTCATAGTAACTTAACATTTTTAGATTTAATTGTTTATAATTACAAATGTGAATATAAACTATGTGGTTGTTATGTTGTAGATGAAAATATTTTATTGATGTATTTATAAATTAGAAAATAGACAAAATCTAAGTAAAGTTTTATCTACTTGAATTATAAAATTTGGGAGAAAATTTATTGAACACACAAAACTAAGAGACATCACATCCTTTGATTCTTAGTTATACTCAAATTTACATTAGGATCCCAAGGTGAATTATACCATGTCATTGGTGCAATATGCAAAAGGGATTTCAATAAAATCCATCTATAACTATAGCAAATTGATTGGCTCTAAGCATTGAGTTCAAGCTCGCTAGTCCCAAATGCATCGGCTATAAGTAAACCACTCAATCTACTCACATAGTCAAATCAGGTTAGTGTATCTTAGTTAAAAGAAACTTTTGGAGAAACCACTATAAAGGTCTTCCCAGGGCATTAAATAATTGACTCAAAACTGGTACAGACATACGAAATCCAACTAATTAAATAAAACAAACCATTATGATGTTTCTTTAAGATGCTCACACAATGTCATTTGTACAAAGTTCTCTTAATGTTACGGTGAAGAAATTCAATGAAGAATGTGTAAACGGTGGGAGCAACTATGACACTCTTAAGGTAGTCAAATTTCTTATCATCGACTTAGTGATGCACATGATGGATTAATGAGATTCCCATTATCCTTATCAATTATCAAGCATAACCATAGCAAAAGGAATTTGCTTAGTAGAACTAATAGAGAAAGAAGACCCCATTAAGCTTAATTATAATCTAACTTTATTAAATGATTTGATAAGTGTAACATAAGTGAGAGTCAGCATGTCAATGGAATTGAAATTCTATTACCTTTAATATTAGTTTACTTATTTTGTGAGATGAAATAGGGCCCAACCCTCACTTTGGCTCCAAGTCTCACTTGATTGGTCGATAGAGGTAAATGACATTAGCAAGTGAGAAGTTTGGCTAAGGTAGCACATTTGTTAAAAGATAACTCTAATATTCTAACATGAGCTCAATGTGAATAGAGATTTCATGTGAAACAAATTGATTTTAATTTTTAGTGTAAATATGAATTGTGAAAGAGTGGCATATTTAGCTTTTAGGCTTCCAAAAATTGAAGCTAGATATGGCAAAAAAGTTACCACATTGATAAATACCTTATGGTAGTCAAGCGTTAATAGCGATATTACTTTTTTACCCTTAAATTTTGTCTCTTCTTAACATTTTGAAATAGAATTAATCAAGTATTGGATTGTTCACCCACCAAAATAGAATTTGAGTAGGATTTAGACTATCATGTGATAGGTTAGTTTTATTCCAATGATGAATGTGTGAAGATAATAATTCAACCTATTACAAGAGAAACTATTGCTTCACATAGTTGGCCACTACACATAGTCTAGAATCCATTGGTGTGAAGCTATCATGTGTAGGATTATGACTAAATGCTGCTAAGTCAAAATCTACACTAAGATGTGATGCCTAGACAAACTATTTTGTCATTAGTTGATAGTAGAGGCTTTATACTCAAAAGGGCACATGACGATGGGCTCCACTAATTTAGTATATAGTTGGATGGAACAGGCACCTTAAGAAATAATAATTAAATATCAATATTAAATAGAATCCTTTGTAGATGACTTAAATTTATAATGGTGCATTGTAAGTGGTAGTGTGGACTTACAGTTATGATCCATTGAGTTCCATCCCTATGTCAGAGCATATTCAACACCTCAATGATATAAACATCATAAAGTTTCAAAACACCCTTCCTTACTTGCTTAGGTTACTCAACATGCTCTACTTTTTGTTATACTTATTATGGTATTTTGTCTGGTATTTCATGTGGTATTTCATGCAATACTTCATGTGCTACTTCATGTCATACATAATGTGATTCTTTGTGTGGTACTGTTAGGTTCACATTGTGTCTCGTGGAGGCTTCCTTTGGAGCGAGGATGAAATGTCTTACATTGTCCATCGTGGAAGTTAGATGCTGTGATGTGGTAATTTTAGCACTTTCCTTTCTCTACAAATTATCATGATCCACTGAGATCCAACCTAATGTCATAATAGATTCATCCCCACAAACCCTAAGATGTCAAATAGCCTTCAATAATTTTTGCTCACTTGCTCACATCTATCATTAAAATGGTACTGATAACAGGCTAAAGTTGGTGGAAAATGTGTCACTTCTTTGGCCTTATTCATCGCTCATGATTACATGGGTGGATGTGCAGCCTCTCTTTTGAGAGATCTACATTCTTTCATGATGAAATTGTCATAATGTTCCATTTTTTATGGGGCATTGAGTGGAACAATCTGGCACATGGAAAAGTGGAAGTTAGGTGGCATAGTATCTATAGTTGTTTGCATGATTCTGCATTGTGCTTGCTTGATAGCCAGTACATGCATTGACAGCAACATCCTGTGGCATGACTGGTGGGTCCTACAAAGTCTAACTTCTTTTTTTATTTTGTTTAATGTTGTGCGTTCTTGGTGCCTCAAAAAAATGATGCTTTATTGAGAGACTTGCATTCTTTCTTAATTGAATTATCACAATATGCAATTCATAAGGGCTATATTGTGGTGCAGTGGTGCCCTTGACAAAGTAGAAGTTTGATTATGTAATATGCTCTAGTCCTTGTACACGTTGGGCTATGCATGTTGCAGCACTGTGACAATCCAAAAGGGAACTATGATTGCACGAGGCATTTACTCAATGTGTGCCTAGTAGAATCTAGTGTGCATTGCTAGTCAAACTTGAAATGTTAACTTTTTAGTGATTTTTAGTGCTAAGGGCCACTAATGCATGCATAAGGTCATATCTTATTTGGAGAATTTCCTTCTTCAAGGAAAATAGTCAAAGTATGCAATCATTAATATGCAATATTTTATGTAGTGCAGCATGTGTTGAAGTGGAAGTTGGATGATGTAATAAGTGCTAAGGTTTGTGCATGCTTGCCTACATTCATAACCACATGTTGCTACTACTACTATGGATGATAGAACATTGGGTATGTTATAGAAATGAGGCTGATGGAACCCAAAATGTGTAATATTTTGAAATTTTGGCACTGAGAATTGTTTGTCAAATCATAAGTGACAATGTATGATGAGCTGTCGACCATAGTGAAGTGAAAGTTGGATAATGCAATATGAGCTAGAATTTGTTCATGTTGGGATTCACTCCAAGGTAGTGATATAGCCCATGGTGTGCACAACTAACAGTCCATCGTGCTTGCCTGTGCCTTGAGGCATCCTCCGTGAGGCTTTTAGGGACAAAAAACTAAAACATGTTGTGTGATTTTTCGCATTGCAGACTACTGGCCCATAGATAATGTGATGCCCTTTTGGGACACTTGTCTTCTATCTTAACTGAATTATCACAATATGTAATCTACAAGGGACAATGTGTGGCATAATGCAGTTCTTTGGTGCATATGCACAAAGTTTTGTGTATGTTGGTTTTGGCCTTAGTCGTGCATAGCTATTGCTGCACTCAAGGTAGCACACTTAGAGTGTTATAGCACTGTTAGTGATGGCAATGTGCTAGGCATGAGTGCGGAAGCTAGTCCACTCATGCCCTGTGGCATCCTATGCATGTGCTGGGTTAGGACCACAAAGTTTAATATTTTTGTGTTTTTAATGCTGTAGGTTGCTAGTGCATGGATAAAGTGATGCACTATTAGGAGAATTGTCATTGCACAAGTTTGAAGTACCACTCTCTTCCCTTTACATGGAGCATTGTAAGGTGCAGTTTTTCTCATGTTGCGGTGAAGTTTTGGTGGTGCCATATGCACTCAGCGATGTCCCTTTCATTTATGTCACTACCCTTCATGGTGCAATTGCTTGTGGGCTGCTCGTGGCCCTTCAAATAGCTTTCTTCATGCGTGGCAATTTTTTGTTCCTAATGTGTAACTCTTTTTGGCCATTGTCATTACTTCAAACTACTAATGTAAGAATAATGTTCCACTGTAATGGAGACTAGACTTGGTCCAATGTGGAACTATCACAGCTTGCTTGCTACTATTGGCTTTGTTCGATGTGGTGTTGCCCGTGCCGAAGTGAAAGTTTTGTGGTGTAATATATTTTTGGTTATGTGGTTGTTGAGCATGTTGTTACCTTTACATGATGTCAAACCTCACTTGGGTGCATCTCTTGCTATGTTGTGGCATTGATGGTGCGAAAGTGTCGCTTGTTAGTCATGGAATTGCAACTTTTTTAAGCGATTAACACGGTTTTTCTTGGTGGATGGCAAAAGGTTTGAGCAAATATTTTTTTGTTTTATTATCACTGATGTTGGACAAATCCTTTTGTAGTTATATGAGTCATGCTCAAAATCTTCGATTTGAAAGGTGCAATAATGTTTTGTCATTTTAATTATTATTTGATTAGTGCAGGCCACTATGGATCATTTGTATGCTTATGCCCATTTTCTAGGGCTTGCTACATATCATACCATGTGGGTGCTAGCTAAGTCCTTAAGCATAAATTAGGCTTCTTGTGCTTCTTTTGGTATATCTTTGAGGTTCTTTGAGCTAATGGATTAGATTGGCTTAAGACAGCTTCTGTATAAGAGATATTTTTTGTGGTGCTATTTCTTATGTCTTAGCTACCTCTTAGTGTGATCATTCATTATGTGCATGGTTTTTTTACTTAATCAAACCTTCCTAAGGATGACTTTCATATGTTACCCTTTTTTAATTAGATTGGTAGCTTCCATTCATTTATTTTGTTGATACCACACTTCTTTTATGTTGAAACTTTTGGGGTCCTATAATGCTATTGAATGTGTGACCATACCTACTCCTGTTCACTTGGGCATGGAAATCACTCGTTTTGCTACTTATTCTCCACTAGGGACTATTATCATGATGAATGGTAACCCAACTTTAAAGCATTTGCACTTCCTATTTGAGAGCATTACTAGACATGATGGACACGACAATTATGACAAGAGATGCTTCCTAATGCTTTATCTTTCTATTTCTACCTGGTTGATTATGTCAATAGTCAAATGCTTGCCTTAAAGATTAAATGACACATGTGTATGTATGAATAATGTTTTACTATGAAACTACAAATGGTTTTTTAAATTTGTTATAATTTTTTTCATGTACATCTTACCAAAAAATCATAGTAATTCTAGAGCTAATACGTGCACTGAATCCTAAGTTTTAGAAGAGATGAATTCATTAGGTAAATGGTTGATGCAAACTTTTGCTCAACTTCTTGACAATTTTCGATTGAAGGTCCTCCATTCCAAAGGTGCATCATTTGATTTTTTGCCTTATCAAAATTTGATTGTAGGGTATGAGCATACCATAGTGGTGATTAGTGATGGAGAATAAGGGTTTGATCTTGGAGAAGGAGCTAGAGAGGTAGCTACCACATCCAAGGAAGGTAGTAGGCATACAAATTACCCCATGCTCACTTAAGGAGATAACGACAATAAATAATATATCTGGCTCGAGGTGTTTGGTGATTTGAAGGACTAAAATCAAAATACCTTAGATTAGAGGGTAGGCCTAGTGCCAATAGTCATTGTAATTCAAGCACCAATAGCATATATCTAAGTTGTATTTAAAGAGCTCTTATTTTGACCTTTGTTTGGATTAGTCGATCAACTATTTTGTGTGCTCTGCCCACCTTGATCCTTTTGCCCACAATACTTTCTTGCCTTAGCTGGTCAACTAATGTCATCAACACCATTACTTTGAAGAAATTATAAAGGTCAAAGCAAGCTCATGCTCTGGATACAATAGCACGTGACAACATCAAAGGATTTTGGTCCATTGTGCTGGCCTTAGTGAATGAAGTAATGATTAAGAGGGACATCATGAGCTTTCCTATTTCATAATCAAAGATCAAATTTTTGAAATTATTAAAGAGGAACAACCACGAAAGAATTTTCAAAGGATGTTTTAATTAACCAAGAATGAATGAATTAGGCTCTAAGATGATCAAATGGCATCATAATATTTACTATAATTGATGTTGACAAGGGATTGGAAAGGTTTTTGGACTCATGCATAACACTTTAAAAGGATAAAGTTGAAGTAATTGTAGGAAGGATATTCCCCAAACACAAAAAAAATCATACAAAAGTGCATGATGTGAAACGTAGTCCATAGCATTGTTGCTTTTGCACTTCAAATCAGATAGTTTGAAGGAAGTGAGCAATGGTCGTAGAAAGAGGTAACTAGTTAAGTGAGGAATGGTTTTGTTTCAATTTCATTCATTCTCCATTGCCTCAACATTGGGAACTAGACTTCTCAAAAATTCCATTCCTTCAAAATTAGCAATAATCTTTGTGATAGAAGCTGAACATGAAAGCAAATTTGTTTTGTAATAGTAATAAATCTACTCATGTTATCCTATGCAATAATACAAATTCTACCATTTAAATCATCATGTATTATTGCATTTCAATAGAATTTAATCCAACCAATTGGAGGGGAAGCCAAATAAGAGTTAACAAGTAGGCCATCAAGGCTGTCAGAGCTTCCGTTGTTTGGACATTATTGGATAGTTGTAGCTAGTGGTAGCTAAAATGTGAATGTTCCTTTGTAGTGTAGTTAAATTTGAATACATTTTTCACATGCGCCCAAAAATTCCTCTTACACCAAAGGTAGAACAACGATAAAGGAGCATATTTGACTTCTTCAGAAGTTGTTTCCACCATAACATTCATAAACATCCAATTATGGAGCTGAAAATTGGAAGTGACATCCTTACAATTAATCCAACCAAGCATGAAGCAATCATTTAGGAAATTGTTGGATAAGAGTTCTGTCATAATATGGCATTCCTAAAAAAATGTTGGATTCCTTCAATGTTAGAAAGTAGATTTAATGCTAATCTTCATGGAAAAATGTTTACTTGAGGTTGCACTTACACTTAGTAAACCCACATGACCACCTTCCTTGAAGTACTATGGCTTATATTTCTTCTAATGATAAATTATTTTGGTGCAACATCATATCCTCACTCAATTTGAAGCAAACAAAATCTATTTCATTTAATTTGGCCCAAAGAGAACATAGAATCCAAAAGGCTAAATTAGGCATGAATAGCTTTTAAATCATTTTGTGATCCTACACACAGTACTCCAGAACCAGCCTCATTACAAATTGTCGAATGCTCCAATCCAAGTTAAGGTAGGCTGGCCAACTATCAATCAGAAGCAAGCCAAGCCAATTATCTAATTAAATGGAAACAAAATTACCTGAAACACTCCACCAAAAATATATTATTTATGGTTTAGGAGGCTGCAATATTGAGTGTGTTACAAATATGAGAAGCACCATGAGAAATATGGAAAGTCTTATCTATTATAAAGCATTTGGACCTGAAGGGTTGAACCCACAAAAATTCTTCATAAGCAATAACCCTTCTAACAAAGTTTTGCAATCAACTCTTACTACCATGCTAACAAACTACAAACTCTGAGTCTCTATAGTCCTTAGCTAGGGTTGCCAATTTTGAGTAGGAATAATGTATTGTGTTCTTGTTATTTGAACCTCTCCATAATTAATGGTGCAACTGTATTCACCATCTTATAAATATTTTGATAAAATTCAAACACTTTCTCTAGATGAAGCTGTTGCTTCAAGCCCATAGATTGTATGTTCTAATTCACTTTAGTTGTAGTGGATTGATACATACAACCTAATTTTGTGTGAAATAGTTTTCTTAGTATCTAGTAATCTATGACTCCTAAGGCACGCCAAAATTTTCACTTAAAACCCACCATAGCATATAATTTTTCAATCCAACCTCCACAAAATATAGCTTTAAAGATTATTCATGCTGCTGAATTTCTGTCGAAAATGATCCCATGCTACTAACAAAATAAAGATTGCAAAGTTGATTTAGCCATAACCTTTACACAAATAGTTATGCATCCCACCTCATCAATGCCATAGGCATATTGGAGCCTAGCTTGTTTCACAATTAGTAGAATAAGACCCAAGGAAGTTCTCAAATGCTTCAAGATTATCTAACCCATAAGCTCCCTATAGCCAACACCAATTTGTCATAACAACAAACCTTTTTTTGCTGCACGCTCAAGACACAATACTGTCAATCAACAGAAAGTTAGAACCATTTGTAATCCTAATTTTTTTCAAGTGTTCCCAGTAACAACAAAATAATAAGGAAATCCTTTAATTTCTTAAATTGGTGAAGTTGTTGTACATTGATCTCCTTGATCTTGTTTTCACTTATCTTATCACCCCTTTTGGTTTTTTGATTTTCCAAATTTCCTAAGGGGTTTCCATCTCATTATTCATTTGTGTTCTCATTATCTGCTACATAAATATTATGAAATAAATTTTTAGCATTTTATATCTTCAAGAATAGCAATAGTTTCAATGTCAAAAACAAACCAAAAATTAATGTTCTGTTAGCAATAATAATAAGCCTATCTAACTCATCTCAAATAACTATACCAATTCCAACATTGAGATTTTATTGCACTACTAGACAACAATTTATCTTCACTCCCCTCATTGGAGGAAGAGTCTAACAAAAGGTAATAAATATCCTTTGAGAGCTACTATAACTCCCACTAGATGGGATTGGAAATGGAACATGGAGTAGAAGAAACAATAGCAAAATGAATACTACCTTGAAGTATTGTCAGATTAAACACCTTTCTCATGTGTCCTTGCAAATTTTAATCAAACCAAAGGTGATATAATGTTGAAGTAGTAAATTTGATTATGACAGGCAGTTAAATCCCATATATTTGCCAACATCTAATTAACAAGCTCCACTAAATAATTAAAATCCTTAATATTTACCTCATCAAGCATGAAATTAGTGCCTGCAAAATGGCTCTCCTAGAATTGCTCCACTTTATGGCAATCCCACAAGCTATGTTGTACATCCTCTTTTGTCTTACAACCCCATGGCCAAAGTACCTGCATCTTAATAGCTCTTGAACATAGCTAGAAGCGAGTTGTAATTAAATTAGAAACTAATCTCCAGATGAAAACATTGGCTTGATGCTACAACTACAATTTTCAACCTACACAGCCTCATCTCTTAGAAACTTTTTGATTATAAACATGCTGTTATAAATGAATTTTGATTCCATCCTAGTGTCTTCATTATATTTGAATTAAAACATGTCCCATTCATTTGAATTGGCCCAAGGAGAATGCATAATTTAAAACATTTAAGTGCAAATAAATTTTGCATCTTATCTTGGCCCTAAACATCAACGTCCTTAACAAGCTTTTCTACATCAATTGGATGCTCCACTTCTCTGTTTATATGAGTAGGCCACAAAGCAATCCAAGCCAATTATCTAACAAGAATGTGACTTTCTTACCCTCAGTAATCTGCTAAACCATATTAATTATCTAAGACACCATAATACTAAGTAACATGCAGGTATGCAAAATATTATGCAACATATAAAAATTTTGCGTAGCACATAATACTTGAACTTGATGCCTAAACCAATAGAACACCTTCCTAAGCCACAACTTGTCAACAGTGCTTTGTAATCAGTGATATGTACTAGGTTGAAAAATTATGAACTTTAAAACTTCCACACTCCATAGCAAGAGTAACCAAATTCAAGCAGGCATAATACATAGTTTTGCCAACATTTGAACCACTCCACAAGTACTGATGCCTCAGTTTCTCTAAACCATTAAGAATGCCTTTCAAAATTAAAGAATGGGCTAAGTAAAATTTAAGAATAGTAACATGTGCATAGTTTATCATGAGAATGTGCCCCTCCATCAATAGACACCTAACTTGTCAGCTAGATGCACAATTCTCAAGTCGATCAATTATAAATTTGAAGTATTTTTCTTTGAAATTTAGTTGCTGCAATAGATATGCCTAAATATTTCAATTGAGCAACTTTACTCATATAAAACTTTCTTGCTGTTATCTTCCTTTAGTTGTATTCCATCCCCTTATTAAACAATAGTCTTGCGTTGTTAAGATTTATCACCTAACTAGAGTGTTGTATATACTACTACTTCATATTGTCCAAATTGGTCCTACCTATAGCACAAGTTGTATGTGCATATATAAAGATGTCTTGAGTATACAGATAGTGAGCAATAATTTGTGAAGAATGGTCAATTCTAATCCCAATCGATAGATCTTGCTCTACATGGTGTTTTATAAGAAAGAGAGATACTCATACACAATGGTAAAAAGGTTTTTAAGAAAGTAGACACACTTATTTAAGATCCATGATAGCTTCAATCCATTGAAGGTATGTCTTATTAAACATAATCCGAAATCTTAATGTAATGATACAAGCTACAGCCAAATCACACCAAAGATTTGGTAATTATAAATGCTTTTTCATATTCAACATAAATTTCCAATTAACCTTATCATAAGCACAATCCATGTCCATCATTAATGTTGTGAGACCCTCTATAAGAGTAAATCAATTCATTTACATGGCCATCACTTATGTGAAAAGCATAGTATCAGATATAACATGGTTAGGCACAAAATCAACTTATTGCTTAGTAATAATATCAAGAAGCACCATCTTAGTCCACCCACCAAACGTTTAGTTACAACTTTGCAAATCACATTGCAAAGACTATTGGGTCTAAAGTGTTAAGGTTTACGAACACCCTACAGTTTAGAAATTAGGATGAACAACATGTATTTCCACCTTTTAGGCATAGAGTTTTCTTTAAAGACATATTTTACAGTAGTGATAATATCTAGCTAGGTAATATTCTAATATCCATGCATAAACTACACAAGGATGCCATCAATATTAAGGGCTTCATTTCTTTAGATAGGTATAAACCCATTTCTAATCTCATAATTACTGATTGAAACCATTAGACTAATTAGTTGTGCAATATTGATAGCTATCAAGGTTTGGAAAGGTGGTGAAGGATTATATTGCTCAAAATTACACCACTTCTAACTAAAGAACTACACAAGTATATCTTTAATCTTAGTTAGGGGAGCCACCAACTCCCTACTATCATGTCGAAGATGATGTATATAATTGCTTCTATATTTAGAAGTAGTTACCACCTAAAAGAAAGTGTGTTCCCATCCCAAAGGTCAGCTTCCTAAAGGTTTACCTACTACCACCACCATGCTACTTCTAAAGTTATAGCCTAGTTATAAGAGGAAATACATTATCACGAAAGATCACATTGTAGCTCTGTTAACCCCATCTTAAACTCCTTAATTTGAAGCTCCTAGATCTCTTGCTCCAACTGGTAAGGCATATTAAGAATATTGTCATGTTTAGCTATACTCCATTTCTATAAAGTTGATAATGCTCTATTAAATTTAGTAGATAGACCATCCACAGGGTTGCTCATGATAATTATATTCCAAGATACCTACACAACATTAATTGAATGTGAAAATGATAGCCAAAAGGTTTCAAACTAGCTTCTCCTCTCATTTTTATTCAAATATAGTTGTTCAAATTAGATAAGAAAAGTTTATGTTCAAAGCTAATATGAGGAAGATGTGCCACTATAATACACAAGGGAGCTTGTATACAATTAATATTTAAGAAAGTTCTATGCAATCTTTAGTGTATACACACACTACCCTCCATATTGTTGCACAAACTAAACCGATTCCCAATAAATCCCAAGTTTGCTACATCTAAATCATGCATTAAACTATTTACCTCATCAAGCATGAAATTGGTGCTTACGAAATTGCTTGCCCAGAAATCCTTTGCCTTATGGCAATCCTACAAGCTATGTTGTACATTCTCTTTCATCTTACAACCTTATGCCATATGAACCTAAAGCTCAATACCTCTTGTACATAGTTAAAAGCGAGTTGGAATTAAATTCAAAACTAATCTCCACTTGAAAACATTGACTCGATACTACAATTAGCATTTGCAAACCCACATAGTGAAATCTCTTATTAAATTTTTTATTATAAACATTTTACTATAAATGAATTTTGATTCCAACTCTGTGCCCTCATTATACTTGATTTAAAACACATCTCATTCATTTGATTTGGCCCAAGGCAATTGCATAATCTGAAACATTTAACTACCTATAAATTTTGTATCTTATCTTGGTTCTAAACACCATGCTCCTTAACAAGCTCTACTATATGAATTGGTTGTTCCACTACCAAGTTGTTATAGGTAGGCCATAAAGTAATAGAAAGAATGCCACTCCAATTATCTAACAAGAATGAGACTTGCTCACCCTCAATAGTCTACTAAACCATAATAATTATCTACGATAACATAATAACGAGTAAGATGCAGGTCGTAAAGCTCCGTGCGACATAGAAAAATTATTGTTTATCACATAATACTTGAATTTGAATTCTTGAACTCATAGACCCCTTCTTAAGTATACCTTTGCTATAACGCTTTTCAGTTAATGCTATATACCAGGTTAATAAATTGGAACTCCAAACCTCCACACTCCTTTGGAAGAGTAGCCAAATTCTAGCAAGCATAATACATAGTGTTTCCAACATTTGAACCGCTCCAAAAGTACCAACAAATTAATTTCTCTAAGTCATTAAGAATTCTTTTCAAAGTTAAAGAGTGGGATAAGTAAAATTTAAGAATAGTAGCAAGCACATAGTTGATCATGAGAATATGCCCTCCATCAATAGAGACCGAATCTTCCATCTTGACATACAATTCCCAACTCAATCAATTATAAATTTCAAATATTCTTTTTGAAATATAGTTATTGCAAATAGTGTGCCTAAATTTTAATTTTGTAAATTGACTCATATGAAACTTTCTTACTGTTATCTTTCCTCACTTGCATTCCATCCCGTTGCTAAACAATACTCCTATCTTATTAAGATTTATCACCTGACTAAAGTGTTACGCATATTACTTAATATTGTTCCAATTGTTCCTAAATACAGCACCAGTTACACGTGCATATATAAAAATATCATTAACATATAGATGTTGAGTAATAATTAGTGAAGTAGTGCTAATCTTAATATAAATAGACTGATATTGCTCTACCTATTGCTTAATAAACCAAAAGAGATACTCATACACAATGGTAAAAAGGTTTGGTGAAAGTGGACATGCTTACCTAAGAACCATGATAGCTTCAATCTACTGTAGGTGGATCCTGTTAAACATATTCCCAAAACTTGGTACAATGATACAAGCTTCAACTAAATCACTCCAAAGATTTAGGAATCGTAAATGATTTCGCATATTAAGCAAGAATTTCCAATTGTATCATAAGCTTAGTCCATCTCTAGCTTTAATGTTATGAGACCATCTATAAGAGTAAATTAGTTCATTTACGTAGCCATCTCCTATGTAAAAACATAATATTAGATGTAACAACATGTTCTCTAATAATAATATCAAGATTGCACCATATTTATTCAATCGAACAAAAGTTTGGCCATAACATTGTATATCACATTGCAAAGACTAATAGGTCTAAAGTGTTAAGGTTTAGGAGCACCTTATACATAAGAAATTAGGGTGACCAACATATCTTTTCACCTTTTTGGTGTAGAGTTATCTTTAAAGAATTATTTCATAATAGTGACAATATCCACTGGGTAATTTTCCAATAACCATACATAAACTACACAAAAAAGCAATCCATACTTGGGGCTTTATTTCTTTTGATAGGCTTAGCAACATTTCTATTCTCGTAATTACTGTTTGGAACAAATAGACTTATTAGTTGTGTAATGTTGATATCTCTCAACGGTTAAAAAGGTGGGGGAATATTATGTTGTCTAAAACTGCACTTCTAGTTGAAGAACTACATATCTTTAATCTTAATTAAGGATGCCACCAACTCCCTACTATCATCTTTAAGATGATTTATATAATTTCTTCTTTATTCAGAAGTATCTACCACCAAATAGAAAGCATGTTTTGATCCCCAAGGCTAGCTTAATGATGCTTAGCCAGCTACCACCACCATTTCTTCTTCTAAAGTTATGGACTAGTTGTACTAGATAATACATTGTATTAAAAGATCATGTTCCAGCTTAGTTAACCCCATCTTAAATTCCTTAAATTGAAGCTCCAAGATCTCTTGCTCAAATTGGTGAGTTATATTGAGAATATTGCCATGTTGAGCTACTTCATTTCCTTAAAGTTGATAGTACTTTACGAAATTTTGTAGATATACCATCCATAAGATTTCCCATGATAAGTTTATTTCAAGCTACTTGCACAACATTAAATAAATGCAAAAATGATAGCCATAAAGTTTCAAACTGAATTCTTCTCTTAGTTTTATTCAAATATATGTCTTTTAACTTAAAAATACAAAGGCTATGGTCTAAGATAATACAAGAAAGATGTGTCATTGTAGTACTCAAGAGAGCCTGTATACCAATAATATTCACAAAAACTCTATCAAACCTTTCAATATATATATGTGCATTACCCTTTTTATTGTTACACAAAGTGAACCCATTCCTAATAAATCCCAAGTTTTCTACATATATGGCATCCATGAAACTACAAAATTCATATTGAGTCTACCCACAACTTAATTATTTTTGTCCTTTCTTCTTAATCCATGCAAGTATTACATTAAAATCTCCTACAATAATCAACAGATCACCAAGCTTTTCATATTCTACTATTTTGTCTTAAGTTGTCTGACAAATCATATAATCTTTTGATACATACACAACACAACATTGCCAAGAATTATTATTACTAGATCTCACCTAGATAATAACCACATATGAGGATGATTATACAATTTCATGCTCCACTCAATGCCTCCAAAAAACCATAATACCCTTTGATAATTTGGTCAAACGATGGACAAAGTAGCTCTAATTCTACTCAGAAGTGAGTCTACCTCACACCTATAAAAGTTTTCGACCCATGTTTCCAACATGACAATAAAAATGCCCCATTTTCCTTTACAATCATTATTAAATTGTTGCAAGATTTCACTACTCTAATCCACTAAATGTTCCATATTGCAAAAGCAACCATTATTACTTGAAAAACTTATAATTGGAAAAAGTCCATACCTCTACTACACTCCAAACCATGTTAGGTGTACATTTTAGATGCAGCACATTTCATAATCACATTGGGGACTCAAATACCAGTAGCAGTGAGGCATCTAAACCATATTTTGTAATCAACAAATATCGAGCTCCCATTTGAGATCCCCCTTCAGTAAATGTGCTCTCTTTCCTAAAAAAAATAAAGTACTGATTGTAAGCATTTGAAGGAGCTCACGCCCATGTAAAAATTTTGCCTGAGAATTTCCTTAATAATCCAATAAATTGCTTCTTAAATACTACAAAACATTATCTTAATTTTCCTCTACTATGATAAACTAATGTACACAAGCTTCTTAGATATAAAGCTAATCTTCCAATGACTAAACATCTATAACTTCTAGCTCTTATTATATTTCCAAGAATTCTATACAACACACGTCTCCATACAGGTAACAAAAAACCTCTAGTTCTCATTCCAAGCGTACTCCATGAATTCAATAGCAATATAGCATATCCAAATTCCATATTTACAGCCAAGCAAAGAAGGCTAAGCACCTAACTAGTTTTTTCATTTAAGGAAATGCACCAACTTCCTTTTGAGGTCCTTCTTCTGAAGACTTCCTTCTTCACCTTAGAAAAAAATTATTTGTTCTAGGTAGTTGAAGTAGCTCACGTCCATATAAGAATTCTATCTGGGCATTTCCGTGGTCATTCAATTAAGGTGCTTCTCAAAAATAGCTACACAAGTTTCTTAAATGCATAGTGAATCATTTAATTTCAAATTATCTGTATCTTCCTCTGCTTATAATCTCTCTAAGAAATTTGCACATAACACATCTTAAAAAATTGCATATTTTCTTTTTACAAATTTGTGTTCTTCCTCTACTATAAACACTATGATATTTTGTAATTCTTTTAATCACCATATCTTGACCAACAATAATATTGTTTCTTCCTACCACATAACTGTGCCCCTGTTCGAGCCAAGCTTGAACCTTATCTAGTAAGATCATCTCCAAGCTGGTAACCAAGAACCTCTAGATAATAATAACCTATATTAATATTAAAGCGAGGCTTAAAAGAATTCTAGGTATAGTTTCCAAATATATCTAGTAACACAAAAGCCTTCTACATTTCCTCAGAAGTTCTAGGATACAAGGTGCCACTACACTTTATTCTACCAATTTCAACTTTTCCATAGAATAGCACCAATCTTTTTTTTATTTTTAAACTTTACAAGGAGAATCCCTTAAATTATCATTTTTATTTTCATTACCATCTCCACATTCTTTTCTTGGTGCATTTCTCCCTTTTGTAGACTCTAGGTGATATCCTAATACTAGATGGATTAGGAATACCCAAGACATCCTCCTACTCTCCTATAATAAACACCTTAATCTATGAAGAGCCACTAGGGCCATCAACAATTTGATGAACAGTGCTGTTTCGTATTCATATAATTTATAATTTTCCCCTTATGCTCTTTTTGTCTTGCTTACTAGTCTTCTGTCTACTCATATCTTAGTTATTTACATTCCTCCTCTATTGTGCCACTATAACCACATTTCTAATTCAAGGTTGCACAATAAACCTAGGTGCAAGCCTTGTTGCTTATCATAATCATCTTCTATCTCCACATGAATTGCACTTGTCCCTACATTTTTGTCTTATCAAAGCCCTACCTTAATAGGACAATGACTCTCTACTATAGTAGCATTATGGACCAACTCATTAAATGTTCTTATCCCAAATGCATGTCTAAATTTGCTACTATGGAAGTAGTTAGAAGGAAGTCCCTAATACTAAAACATTTAGAAAAATCAATTGAATGGTCCATTTAGCCACATACCAACTTTAAGAGGCTTGCATAGGTCATGTCTTACACACTCACTTATAAAGGATGTTGTTTGCATGTTATTCATCCAACCATAAATTTGAATAGGCTCTCCTATAGCCTTGGCAATGTGTAAAATGTTCTGTGTCCCAATACATTAGAGGGAATGCTAAAAAACTAGCCAATGTTGTCTCACACATAACGACTGAAGTATTTGGTCTCAGTCTAGATTTCAACATATCTAATCCTAGTGCAAGGTCTATAACTTGCTAAGGACCTCCTAAGCACATAGAGTCTCCATCTATAGTTGACTCAAAGTGCAAACAAAAGTAGCCCTTTGCTAAGTCTATAACCAAAAATCAACTAAAATGCCCCCTTCGACATTAGAATACTCTGGCAATCCATTAAATAGTTAATGACCACCATACACTCTACCAACTCGATCATATTGGTGGTGATGAACTCAATGATTACTAATTTCATTTGAAAGATGAATTGGATCTTATATTACGAATGTCATATTACTTTATGCTGTCAACCTCACATCAACATTTGCCAGTCTCTCCATGTAATTGCCAAATGAATCTCAAATGGAAATTTTATTACCATTATTCACTCTCAATCTCATAAAAAAAGCTTCTCTAAAACTCACCTTAACCACACTACATGCTAGCTTGTTACTATTCAAAGAATTTTCCCCCATTTCCACTTTAGCATTATGCAAAACACTTTGGATGCACCTTCATAAATCAATTACTTAAGAATTATTGGGACATATAACATTCTCCTTTGATATAGTACACAATTTTCAAGCTCTTTTAACTTCATTCCATTGTCTTATTTGTGTAGCTTTTTTGAAGACTTTCATCTCTTTATTACCATATTTTATTTTGTAGTTAATACAACCAACTTGTCAAACAATTTTCCCTCATCATCCTTATAAGAATTCACTTCACAAGAGAACTCGTTTGACTCAAATAGATCTAGTGAAGCCTTTAAATTATTTCTTACATTCCCTTGAGTAGCATAGCCATAGTGTGCCAGACGATAACTACAAGGACAATGTTAAGATGCTCAAAATTGTCACTTGTTGAGATTAGAGCATCTTTACTTATTAGCCTTGTTAGGGATGATTTTGTCATGCCTTTTATTTTTTTTAATAATCTTTCTAGACTTTGTGCCCACTATTGATCAAAAAACCTTTTGGAAGTACTTAGAGAAAAGTTGATACTATATGCATTTCAAGTTCACTAGCAGTAAGGAACATGGCTCATAAATGTGCCTTTTAGTAATTCCATTTGCTTACACCTCTATCTAATTGTAATTCCATCCACCTATAATTTTGTTTATTTATAATTTCATCAACTACAACTTTATCTACCTACAATTCATGATGAAATTGGAAGACTTTGTAATTCTAAAAGTCTATAAGTTTAATCATCTGTTCTAAGGGGAGTACATTTGTAAGGTTGTAACTTCAAAGAATTGAAGATAGGGCACCAGTGGAGTGGAGCCTGCAACTTAAGTTTACTCAATTTAGGAAAGATTACCAGGTCAACACATAGCTAGGATTGACATATTGAGAGCTTGTCCTTGATTCTATTTGAGGTGAAGCATGATCATTCTTAGTTGGAGTGATTTACCTAATTAATTATGTTAACAAATATGACCTTATTTTGCTAACTAGTTATACAGTGTTCAAGCCTTGTAGCTAATTTCTTAGAGGGACAATAACCCTTTGGCCTTGGTAGTTTGAGACAATAATAGGTGTGTGATTCCTTTAGATGTTTTGGGCCACAAACACTCTAGAATGATGTGTTCAACAAGTTCATTACCTTGGTTGAAAGGCTTGGGTAATCTAACAAATATTTCATCATGATAAGAATAGATCATTACAAGGGTTGGTCTTCAATGAGACATTTCTAATAAGCATGAGTTATCATCTCACATTGCTATGTTCTTACCCTTGGTGCACATTACTAATCACTATTATCAATTGAATTTTCTAGAGAAGTGTTCCAATTGCTTCATTACAAACTATTTGTTGCTTATGACTACATGAGAAGTCTATTAAACCATATCATTTAGATAAAGGAGACATTGTAAAAATGTTTCCATAACTGAACCTTCAAAAGGATCATTGATAAGTGCCATGAATGATCAAGTGATTTGTGTAAGCTATGTGGGTGATGACTATTCAATGTCGCATTCTTCAAATGTGCATACTTTTTCTTCCACATGGAGCTTGATGCAATGGAAGATAAACAACAACCTATAGACTTGTTGATGCTCTAAGGGAGAGCAAATGCTGAGCTAGCAACATGTATGTTGCTCGTCACTGCATTTACTTTGGCTTGGCAATCGAACACTGAATGTCTCTTAGGAACGAATATCTTGGATCTTCGATTAATTAAGACTATAATGAAATGTGAATTAAGCTATTAATTATAGAACCTTATCAACCATCCTTTTTTAATGCAAGTAGTACCCAAGGAAACATGCCAAGGGCATGCTTGAGTGGGTGTAATTTGACCTATCACTCCTTGTGAAAATCATGGAATCTTTTGTTTTGAACCTTACCCTTTTTGGAGGTGAGTGATGGCACCCTGTGCTATAGAATGGTGTGTTAAAGCATTTGGTGATGGTTGGAAATAGACACAATACGAGGTGGATGCCATCAAGTGTTATGGAATTGGGCAATAACAATTGATGTTGTAATATAACAAGTAGATGCTCAATGGTGTAGAATAGTGACACCATGTTAAGTGAGGCTACTCGTGAAGTTTAAGCATATAAAGATTAAAGAAGGTACCTATGAGGATTCCCTCAGTAAGGAGGAGTGAATTAGGACAAACTAGTGAGAAAATTGGGTAGCTTCAATAAAATATTGTAATCTACAGAGGTATCTTCAATACCAAATTTGGATCATGTCCCCTAGAAAAGGGAACCATGGAAGATTAAAGTCTCATTTCACTTGAAGTCATTCAACAAAAGGGGGTGAATTTCTAAGAATACAAATTTTGATTTCTTACAAAAATATTTTGAGAAACAAATTTTAAAATAATTTTAATAAACTTTAACAAAACTTTAATAGTGATGTTATGTAAATTTTTATTTTAATTTAAAAAATGTTAATATTTTTTTAATCATAAAGTTTAGTAAAATTTATGAAAAAAAATCAATAAGAACTAAAAATGTACTTTAACAACTACTAGGTGGTTCTATCACAAAACTAAGCCTATGTTCAACCCCTACAAATGATAAGAAAGAATAAATATTCAATACAAGTCTTTCACTAAATGATTGGTATGAAAAACCTTCACAATGATAAAACAAAAGAAATAAGCTACTATTACCACACAATGAGAAAAAATAAAATCAAAAGAAAAACATTTGACAACATAAAATGAAAATTGATTGAAAAAAATCTTATGCTTGATTAATTGTTAATGTTGCTAAAGTATTTTAATTAAATCAATTACAAATAAAGAAAAGTGATGGCTTAGCAATTTGAGAGAAAACATTGAATTTTGGAGTTTGATAATTGAAGGATGTAGTATGTGAAGCGATGATAACAATGGGCTACTTAGTGCTTGAATGTCGTGGCATGAAAACTTTCTTTAGATTGAATAAAAAATAAAAAATCCTTTTTTAAAAAAATTCTCCATTTATAGACATTTTCTTACTAATAAAAGAACTTACCAAACAAGTAAATTAGTAATTACAATTTTCATTAGCATGCATTATTTTAGTCAAAAACTAATTATTTAATTAGCATTTTTAATGACTCAAAATAATGATTAAAGAAGCCATTATGCATGGGTCATTCAATTGGAAGCATTCATGACTACACGATCATGAAACCATCATGACTAGATGGATGAAAGCCAACTTGTATTATTCAGAAAAAAGATTTGATCATGACCATTGGAGCTGAATCATAATCAAGATGCTAGATGTAGATATTAAATAAGGAATAAGCAAGGGCCATGCAATCATAAAATGGCATGATCAAGTGGAGGATATAATCATGTATTATATAAATGTAGATGAGATCAAGATCGTTTGATCACAATATTACATGATTGAATAGCTCTAGTTATTCCTAAAATTTGGAAGCATACAGTGTAACAAAAACAGCTTTGTTTTAGTACCACATTTCAAAGTTGAACAAAGATGTTTCTATAAAGCTTTGCATAGTCTTGTTATGCAGCTTATTCAAGTGAAGCCTTAGTTTCCATAGGGGGTCATGACCAGTACAGCACACATTCATCTTTAATTGGGATTGGTTCGTCGGCCAGTTAACTTTCTCAATGGGTTTAGGATTAATCGACCTAACCTAAATAAGTTAGTATAGTAATCCCATTTATGGGATAGGTATGTTTAAAAATGTTTACTAATTAGTTAATATTATTATAGCATACTTTTCGTAATAAGCTACTAAAGGTTTTCAATGATATAATTAAGCTAATATGATGGTAATGATAGATAAAAAAATTAAAATCCAATTATATTCTCCAAAATAAATATTTTTAAAATAATTTTGTTCCTTCTAATAAATACTTCAAACAAGCTTAACATTACAGTTAAACTAAAATTAAATACTTATAACTAAATTCAAAGTGTATCCTTTAATGGTTTGTTACTCCAACAAAGATGACATGGGATTTCACATTTGCTCAACATTTACAACTTTCATCATAAAAAAGAAGCATCAACTATCCAAAATTTAAAAATTCACTTAAATAAATTCATTAGAAATACTTAAGATTTATTATCATTAAACAAACATGGATGGGTGTCAACAATACGCTTGACTCATATTATGGTGCTACAAAAGAACTACCAATGAGTTAGGTTGTTTGGCAATGTAGCCCAGATGGGGTAGTAAATCTCATTTAAGGATAAATAATTGCGAGAGACTTATAACAAATAGGTACCACAAGAAATAGATAAAAAGAACATTGAAAAAAGAGTCAAGAGGTCCTTAAAAGTGTTAATAAGGATGCATCAATAGTGCATCTTGACTAAATGATGAAAGTCATTACATGGTTTGTTGCATGAGTCAATGAACAGACTATCATGGGTCATTCATTACGGTCACACGAGCATAAATAGACATCGATCGTGGAGAAATCATCATCTTGGTTGATCACAATTCTTGCCCCATCAAAGCATGCCATGAACACACTCCATGCATTGGAAATGGCTAGTGGATTCCCCATCTAACCCATCTTGAAACACAAACTAAAGAATTGGACTTGGTTGCATGTCAACACGTGAGTAAGCTCAAAAAAACAAAGAAACTGATTGGCGGGATCCTTGTTCGATGAGTGAGCCACAAAATATGATAGATTTTTGTGAAGTATCCAAATGAGACAATGCCTATTGGGATCTAAAGGATAGTGAACTATGCTTAAGTAGGGCAAAACTCGAAGGAACTCTAGTGGATGCCCTAAGTGATAATAACGTGCAAGTTATTAATCTGATTTAGGCTAAGGAAAATGACTAATTGAACCATCTAGTGCTTGGTTCCCTTCAAGTCTTCCCTCAAGAAAGTTGGAGTCACAGTTAGAGTTTTATAAGTTAAATCCAAATATTAGGGGCATTAGAGGCATAATGCCCTCAACCTATTCTCAAACTTTAAATAGTTAGGATGGCTCAACTTCTTTGAAAAGTTGAGCCAAAGGATATGGGATCCAAGTGCCCATTTTTGACAAGCAAAATTAGAAATACAGAAGAATTGGAAGCTAGACTCTTGTGCAATACTATTGGATAACCTAGACTGCACACAAGGTGCTCATTAATTAAGATAGCATGATGTGGTCTTGGAAGTCCAAATCCACTAAGAAGTTTGTAAACACTCACTTATCAAATCAACTAGCACCAAACATTGATGACACTTAAGCATGTGACCCACATCTAGTCATTAGTGCAACACATCACCCCATTGAGTAAGGGAGGGCAACAGTGGTAGCAATGTTTAGGGTGTGAGCCCTTGTGGAGCATCCACTAGTGTGGTTCTTAATGTTACTATCAAACATATAAATGAGAACTTTCAAGTCTGATGGAAGAAAAAGTTCTATGTGTAATGTTACTTACACTTGGGCTAGCCAATCCTAGAAGACGGGGGAACCAATTGTAGGGTGCCTTTTGGCATGATTTTCAAAGGGACTCAAGATAAAATTCTTAAGGAAAAATGTTGTAGTCAATGGCAAAATCAAGTGGTCTAGATACGTCAATGGAGGCCTCAGGAAGGGTTATGTTTTTCTTCCGAACAACTTGTCATCCTTGGAAATGCTTCAGCTAAAGGTAGGGCCAAGTAATTGGAAGAGCACCACATGTTGAGCATTATCTCATGCACCCTTGGTGACCCTAGTTCTATGAATGTCAAAGTAATGAAATTTAACCGAGCCTAGGTTTTTGAAAGAAGTAACTATGTCTCTCTTAAGCTAACTAAATGCCTCCTCACCTAAATAGTGACATGCATGAATGGACAAACATGATTCCCATAGTCCTTTTCTAATTTCCAAAGAAACATTATACAAGAGAATGAGTTAACAAAATCAATGAGGCACGAATATCTCATTGAGCTGCACTCTAATGGGACTTTCTAAAATGACTTGGGAGGTGTCGCATAATAGGGAGTTTGTATGCCAATAAAATTGAAATTCCACTACTTCTAAAGTCATTTTACTTATTTCATAAGATGGAGGTTGAGCCTGAACCATCTTTTTAGCTACAAGTCTTAACTTGGTGTATCTATCAGTGCAAAAGACATTACAAAGCAGAGACTTTAGTTAGGGTAGCACATATATTAAAAGATAATGTAGATGTTTAAATATGAATTCAATGAGAATAAAAATCTCATGTTGAATAAAATGATAAAAACTCGTTTGACTATGAATTCTAGTATAAATGTAAATTATTAATGTTTTTTCTATTGATCCATTAGGCTTTCAAATTTTAAGCTAAAGGTATAAAAAATGTTCCTATAGGGATAGCTAGCTTTTTGTAACTAAGCATTCATGCAACAATACCTTTTTATCTTTTGATGTTAGCTCTTCCTTTCATTGTGAAGTAGAATTCACCAAGTGTTGGGTAGTACACCCACTAAAAGGGAATTGAGTTGGTTTTAGATTTTCATGAGATAAGTTAGTTTTACCATACTAATGAATGTCTTGTAATAATAATTCAACGTAGTATAAGTGGAACCATTGATGCACATAATTGATTATCATGCCTAGATGAAAAGGTTGTGATGCAAAGCTACTCTTTCCAAGATTTTGCCTAAATTCCCTTCACTCATAATCCATGTTATGATATAATGCTTAGGCATGTTGTTCACCTATTGTCTGATAATATAGGCTTTGCAAGCCAATGACACAACCACATCATTGCTTAGTGTCAACGAAAGTTGGACAGCACAAGTACTGTAATAAATGGCAATTAAGTATGAACACATAATCCTTATAATTGACTTAAATTTGTGATGGTGTATTGTAAGTAGCAAAGTAGCCATAGTGTCATGATCTATAGGGATCCAACCTTTTTATAGCAGATTCATCCCCTAAGAGACATAGACATCACAAAAGTTTCAAGACACCACATAATCACTTGATTACTTGCTTAGCTAACTCCACTTCATGTACTTATTATGGTGCTTGTTGTGATACTTATAGAGATACTTCAAACGATTCATTGTACGATATTATATGATTCACGTTGCACCCCTTGGAGACTTCCTTAGGTGCAAAGTTTAAATTCCTCACATTGCCTATCATGGAAGTTGGATGATTTAATATGGGAAGTATTGTACTTTCATTCTCAAGAAATTTTCATAGTCCACTAAGATCTAATCCTATGTAGTATTTGATCTATCCTATAAGTTTCCTTTTTAAAATGTTTCTCTTTTGCTCGTATTCATTATTAAATAGGTCTCTCTAATGATTCTATGTGGGAGTCAAAAAGTGTCACTTTTTTCCCTTATTCATAGCTTGTGTTTGCTTAGGCATGAAGTTAGGTCGTTAAATTGGTGGACTTCTCTATGGAATTACAATAGTATGGCATCTATAGTCCTTGTCTCAATAATAAATGATGTTGACTCAGGAATTGTAGATGCTGCTCTTTGGGGATTTTTTTATTTAACAACATTTTAGAATTTGAGATGATGCTCTATTCAAAGACTTGCCTTCTTCCTCGAAGAAATAATCATAATATGCAAACCATAAGATTCAATGTGTGACACTGTGCATCCCATGATGAAGTAGAAGTTGGATGGTGCCATATGCTCCAATGATATTGTATACTATGCTACAACCATAGCTACGTGCTATTATAGCTACATGCATAGTCGACAATGCATGCAAATTGTAATATTTGTTTTTATTTTTTGCATTACATGCTACAGGTGCATGGATAAGGTGATGCCTTATTAGGTGTCTTGCCATCATTACTAATAAAATTATCATAACATAATATCTGTAATGGGCAATTTGTGAGGCAGTGTGACCCATGATGAAGCAAAATTTAGATCGAGCAATATGCACTAATGTTTGTGCATGCTTGGTTGTGGCCCCATCTATTCATACAAGAGATCCCTTGGTGCAGAATAACACTAGTGCAAGCACATAGTAGTACATTACTCATGCATCTAGCAGCAACTACTTCTCATGCATGATAACAAGTATATGACACCAATGGCATCCATAGCATGCTACTTGTAAGGCCAACAAACAATAACAATTTTTAGAAGTTTTAGCTTTGTATACTTCTAGGGCTTCGAAAAGCTAATGTATTACTGGCAAACATAACTACCTCATTCACAAATGGTCACAATATGTAATCCTCAAGCAACAATGTCTAGCACAGTGCATCTTAAAGCAAAGTTGAAATTAGATGACACAATATGTGCTAGGATGTATACATGCTGGGTTGCATGCCAAGCCTCACATTATAAATAGCATTGAACTATTTAGCAGCATATGCTAGTCATTTAATTCATGTCTAACAGTATCCTATGTGTAGTAGTTGGTGCTCACAAAGTGTAATTTTAATTTAGATTTTTATCACTGTGGGCTGCTATTTCTTGGATAAAGCAATTCCTTTTTGGGAGACTTGCCTTCTTCATTAACAAAATTATTACAATGTTTAATCTGTAATGGACAATGGACAACATGTTGTGGCTTATGGAGAAGTAGAAGTTGGATGGTGTAATATGTGCTATGGTTTTTGGAAGCTTGGTTGTTGTCCTAGCTTTGCATTTCTATAGCTATGCAAGCAGCATAGCACTAAACTTGTTACAACATGAGTGACAGCCAATATGTGTGCTTCCTATATCATCCAATGTGAGCGATTATTGAGGCCAATAAAGTGTAACATCTTTTATGATTTTTGGAGTTTTGTACTCCTAGTACATGGACATGGTGATACCCTATTGAGAAATGAGCCATTCTCCTTGATAAAATGTTTGCAACATGTAACCAGTAAGAAGAAATGTGAAGCATAGTATGGTACATCATGAAGTAGAAGTTGATTGGTGTAATATCCATTAAAGATTTTCCATGCAAGGAATCAACCTTTCCATTCGTTCATGTGGCCTACAAACTTTGTGCACCTTATAACGTGCTTTGCATACTACTAGTGAGGCCAATAAAGTGTATCTTTTTTTAAAATTTGTAGTATGGGGCTACTGGTGCATGGATAAAGTGGTCTCTATTGCATGACTTTCCTTCTTCTTTGATAGAATTATCATAATATGCAATCCATAAGGGACAATGTCAGACCAGGTGAGGCCTATGATGAAGCAAAAGTTTAGTGTACATAATATGTTAAGTTTTGTGTGTGTTGGGCCTCATCCCTAGTTATGCATGATAATTGAAAGTCTATGCATGTGGCCACTGGGATCTTATACGAAGCTAATAAAGCATGCAAACTGTAACTCTTTTCTAATTTTTGTGCTAGAGTTGTTGCTACATGGATCAAAAGATGTTCTATTTGGAGAGTTTCCTTCTTCTATGAGTAAATTATCATAATATGTAATTAGCAAGTAGCAATGTGTGACATAGTGTAGCCTATGATAAAGTGGAAGTTGGCTAAATCACTAAGCACAAGGGTATGCACACGCCCTAGTTGGGCACTACTAAGAACTACATGCATTAAGACATTTTGTTGGCACTAAGAAGCATGTCTGTATGGACCTTATTGTATTTTATTCTTGTAGCTGGTAGAGCTTGCTAAGTGTAATAGTTTTAGAAGTGTTTGCATTATGGGTTGCTGTCACTTGGATAAGGTTATGCCTTATAGGGAGATTTTCCTTTTTATTTAATGAAATTGTTGCAAATTGTGATCTAAGAAGGACATTGTGCAATGTGGTGTGGCCCAAGAGGAAGCAATAGTTTGACAATGCAATATGCTCTATGATTTATGCAAACCTATTTGGGGTCCTAGAATTATTCTGCTATAGCTGAGTATATTGATACAGCATTAAGCATGCTACAACACCATTCATGCATGATGTAGTTGTTACATGGGTCATTATTGCATCCAATGCACAAAGGTTTGCATATGATGGGCTTCATCTCATGCCACATGCAATATTCCCCCATTCTAATTTCTTGCATGAGGTAGCCAATCTACATGTGTCCTACAACATTCTCTATATACTGCTTATAAAGTGCAGCTTTTGTTTTTAACTTTTAGCCCTATAGGCTGCTAGCAGATGGATAAGTTGATGCCCTAGACTTACCTTCCACCTTGACAAAAATATAGCAAGATGCAATCCATAAGGGCTTATGTGTGCAAACTGCAACCATAGTGATGTAGAAGTTTGATGGTGCAATATGAGCTACTATTTGTGCATGTTGGTCTTCATCCCTAGCCATGTGAGATAGTCCATAGTGTGTGCACATCACAACCAATTAGTGCTTGGCTTGTGGCATCAAGCACGTGGTTGGTGAGGCTCATAAATTGTAACTTTTTTGAAGTTTTAGCATTGTGGGCTATTGCTGCATGGATAAGGTGATGCTCCATTGGCAAGCTTGCCTTCCTCATTGATTGAATTTTTGCAATATGTATTCTATAAGGAGGCAATATGCAGCATGGTGTGGCCCATGGCAAAGAGAAAGTTGGAGGGTAAAATGTGCATTAGTGTATGTGTATATTTTTCTATCGCCAATGCCACATACTGCTATAGTTGCATGTATCGTAGGGCTCTGGGTCCTCTATAGCACTGTTTCTCATGTTGTAGCTTGTTTGCTCATGCCATGCTGGATTCCTTACCTTAGGTTCTTTTAGTCAACAAACTATAACTTTTTGGGAAATTTTTGTATTGTAAGCTCCTAAAGCCTAGATAATGTGAAACATTTTTTGGAGCCTTGATATTTTCATTAATGAAATTATTGTAGTGAGCAATTGACAAGGGACAATGTGTGGTGTAGTGTAGCTCACAACAAAGAGGGAGCTGGATGTCACAATATGCCCTATGGTTTATGCCTATTGGGGTGTCACCATTATATGAGTCATGTTCAACATCTTTGATTTGGAAGGTGCAATAATTTTAAACCTTTTTAAAGGCTATTTGATTAATGCATGCCATTATGGATCATTTGTAAGATTATGACCTTTTTTTAGGGCTTGTTGCTTGTTATGTCATGTGGGAGCTAGCTAAGGCCTTCAATCTTAATTGGGGCCTTTGTGCTTCATTTTGCATATCTTTGAAGCTCTTTACTCTAATAGGATTGGATTAGCTTGAGATCTTCCTTGCATAAGAGATGTTTTTGTAGTGCTGCTTATGGATTAGCTACCTCTTTATATAGTTAGTGATTGCATGTAGAGCTTTACCATGTAATCGATCCTTTCTATGGAGAAAGTTCATATATTTCTTACTTTTCATTAGATGATAAATTCTATTCAATTATTTGATTAATGGCACACTTCTCTTATTTTGAAATTGTTGGTGTTTTATAATGCTGTTGAAATACAATCATCCCTACTCTCATGATGCCAAGACCTTCGAAATCACTCATTTTGGTCTTCATCCTTCATCAGGGTGGGTTTCTAATGAAGAATTCTTTTATCAAGAGGAAACATTTTAGAACTTCAGAGATGGTATCCTAACTTTGGAGCATTTGCTCCTTATGAAGTAATGCTAGACATAACAAACATGTTAAGTATGACATGAGGTGCTGTCTAGCATTTTATCTTTGTAATGCTACTTGGTTGGCCTTGCGAGAAGTCATATATTTTTCTAGGAAATTAAGCCATGGATTTGTAATTATGAATTTAAAGTTTATTTTGTGGTAAATCTTACTTTGATAATCGTAACAATTCTAGAGCTAATATATGCACCAAATTCCAACCTTTGGATGGGATGCAATTATTAGGTAAATGGTCAATGGGGTCTTTCATTTGACTCCTTGATGATTCGTAATAACTTGTCAAATTACACAACCACTGTGCCAGTAATGCATCATTCAAATTTTTGCCCTATTAACTTTCAACATAAAATAGTGGCCTATGAGATATCTATCAAATCGAAGAAAGGTAGTAGGAGTACAAATTACTTAATCCTTTCATAGAGAATTAGTGAAAACAAATAAAAATACTAGGCTCCACGAGTCTGATAATTGGAATTAGTACAATCTAAAAAGCTGAACAAGGATCTATTGGAGGGCAATTCTAGTGCCATTAATTGGAGTAACTTCAGATCCAATAGTGCATATCTAAGTTTTAGATAAAAAGCTCATAGTTTGATATTGGTTTGGGTCAATCAGTCCACCTTTTAGTGTGCACTATCCTCCATGGTCCTTTTTTTGGTGATACAATTTGGCTTTAGCTGGCCTATTCATCCCCTTAGCTTGGTTACCACGAAGACATTAAAGTGCTCAAATAAATCTCATGCGCTAGATACATTAGCATGGGACAACATTGAAAGAATTTATTATATTGAGCTGGTCCTCAAGATCAGAGTCTTAAGCATTCACATATCATAGTTAGAGTTAAAATTCTTGTATTTATTAAAGATGGAACACTACAAAAACATTAGATAATGATTTTTTCATTTATCAAGAATGGAAGTTTGGGGCTAAAAGTCGATCAAATATTGTTTTGGTCTCATCCCTAAGTAATGTTGATTAAGGACTGGTAGATGTTGCTCTTTAGACTCAATCAATAGCTTATGTGAAATAAAAGTCCTTGGGCTCCTTCACAAAGTAATGGTTCAAGTCAACATCATACTCCTCCTAAAGAAATTCATGCGTAAAATCATTAAAAAGATAAAGTTGAAGTGATATAGGAAGGGGCATTCCGTAGTCCCAAAAAAAATCATACAAAAGTGCATGATGAGCAACCCTTTCTATGGCATTATTATCTTAGCAATTTTTGTGAGAGTTTTATGGACTTCATACCCAAAGATATAATGGTAAGAACTATTGTTTGATGTAGACAAAAGTGACTTGTTAACTATAGCTATGGATGTAGTTAATCCTAATTTGAAAATATAAATCGTACCCATGGAACAAACTAAACATGGAACCAAGGTTTTTCCTATCATTCTAATAGATCTACCCATGTCATCTCGTCCAATAATACTTATTTCTACATTCAAGTTATCATGCAAGTCTGCATCGTAATTTAATTTAATCCAACATATTGGAGGAATCTAATAAGGGGCAACAAACATCTTATCAAGGCCATATGTCCAAATGTTTGATGTCATTGGAGAGTTATACCAAATAGCAATTGTAATGTGAACGTTCCTTCAGAAGGAAATAGAATTGAACACCTTTTCTACATGTGCCTACAAATTGTTACACCAAATGTGAGATAAACATAAAGTAGCATATTTGATTACTTGAGAAGCAAAGCCATCCAGACATTCATATATATTTAATTAAGGAGTTCAAAAATGGAACTGATGGCCCTATCATTAATCCCACTTAGCATGATGAAATAATTATTGTAGCTACTTGACTAGAGTTAATTCACAATATAATGCTCCAAGAAATAATTTGGCACACCTTCATTGGGAGTACATTTTTAAAGAAAAGGTTTAGATGTCTCACTCCCTCTTTCATGAAGATAGCTATTAGTAAAAAGTAGATTTAATGCTAGTCTTCTTAGGAAACTATTTGCTTGAGGTTGTTCTTGCACTTTCTAAACCCACATGACCTCCTTCCTTGATGGATTATGGCTATATACAAGCTATTTTATATACTCTTTTAGGCCAATACTCTATCCTCACAATTTGTAGCACAACACATCCATTTCATTCAATTAAGGCCATCAAAAATGTATAATCTAAAATACTAAATCAAGCTTAAATAACCTCAAAATCTTTTTGTGAACCCACACCAAGTGCTCCTTAATTAGCTTCACTTTAAATGTTAGATGTTTCATGTCCATGTTTAGATAGCTTCGCCAAGTAACAACAGGAAGGATGCCAAGAACATTATCCAAAAAAAATGAAAACAAATTACTCATAATAATCTTCCATGCCATACTGCTTGTGGTTAAATGGTTTCAATATTTAGTAACTTATGCATAAGAGATCCACTACAAGTCATCTAGAAAGCATTATTTGTGATAAAGTATTTAGACCTGAAGGTTTGAACTCATAAATAATCTTCTTAATTCATAACCTATTAATAATGCTTTGTAATTAATGATGACTACCAGGTTGACAAACTATGAACTCCAAGGCCCATGCATTCCATAAGAAGAGTTATCATTTCTTAATTGGTTTAATGTATTGTGTTACTGTCATTTGAATAGCTCTGCATGTAATGACACAATAATTTCTCCAACTCTACAATAGTGCCACTAAGAATTAATGTGTGGGCTAAGTAATAAGTAGAAATAATGGCTAATATCATGTTAATCATGATAATATGACTTATCAATAAGTCCTATGTCTAGATATTTCAATTGAGTGAATTAATGAATATAGTTTTCCATAATCAATGTCTTACACTTGCACTCCAAACCCTTGATAAATAATGCTTCGTATTTGTTTAGACTCACCACTTCACCTGACGGACGCATATATTACTCCATAATACCCCAAATGGTCCATGTTATAGCACAAGTTGTAGGTGCATAAATCATGACTTTACTAGCACACAAAAGGTGTATTATCATAAGGGAAGAAGGTTAAATCTTAAACCCAATCAAGGCAACATAATTAGGTTGGTTCTAAATATGACATGAGAGACTCAAATATAATAAAAAAGTATAACAAGTAAGGACTTCCTTATCTGAGACCCCTAGTTTTTTTGATCCACAACAGATAGATATCATTAAAAATAATACCAAACCTTAATGTAGTGATAAAAGCCTTAATAAATAACACCAAAGAGAAGGGAATAAAAATTCTTAAGCATATGTAACATAAATACTTAGTTTACCTTGTAATAGGCATGGGTCATATCTAATTTTGATGCCATCAAACCATCTTCAAAAGTACATATGTGCAAATTGGTAGCCATTACCTATATCATAAAAATATTACCTGATATAACATAGCCTAGCACAAAAGCAAATATCTCTCTAATAATGATATCAAGAAGCACCACCGTCAAGCTTGCCACCAAATTATTTTTTATTGCATTATAAATCATATTATAGAGGGTAATAGGATTGAATTTCTTTGATTTGGATAGTATTTGAACTGAAGGGATGTGTATGACCAATGTGTCAACATTGTTTTAGTATAAAGCTTTTTTAAAGAATTCTTTCATTATTTTAATAATATCAACCTATGTCATCTTCCAATAACCATGGATAAGCATGGTTTAGAAGCCATCCATGCTAGAGGATTTATTTTTTATGAAAATCATGATAGATTTGAGTTGATCATCACTAATTCAAGCCACAAGTTTAGTTGCCTATTCCTCATTAATAGTTCCTAAAGGTTGAAATGGTGGAAAGGGCTCATATTGCACATGGATACACTACTTCTTACTAAAATTGTACATCAAAATATATTTAATCTTAGTTGGAGAGGCAACCAATTCCCTCATATCATTTTTATTGTTGGCTAAAATAGTTGCTCTTGAAAATAAAGTTAGGTGTCACTGTAGTGGGTTGCACATCAATATCATTTGTATCATTTCAGTTGATATTTGGGAAATCCCCTTTCACTGACACAAAATTTGCATCTCAATTTGTATTGTGCAAAATCAAGAATAGGTTGAAAGTATATTCAATAATAGACTCAACATTGATATACTTACTTTTGGCTATCATTTTAGTTTCCATACCTTCCCCAAATCTTTTCTTATTGACTTTTGGTTATTACAATTGTAATAATAAATACATCATTCTTCTAGCACAATATCTTTAGAATGATTTAGGTAGAGCATGTCTATATATTTTGAGTTTTCCAATGATATTTGCTTAAACTGATCAATCAATGTGGTTGGGAATAGTAGATATAGTTTATCATTGTTCCATGAACCATAATCTTCAACAATTTTTATCACCAAAGTAAGATGTGTACTATCCATTTTGACAAATGTTGGCAGCACAACAATATCAAGATAATGCACAAATTATATTCTCACTAGTCCACAACATCACTATACATAGTAGCTTGCACATATGACATGGCATATATATCTTATTATATGTTCTATAATATTTGGTTTTGAATACTTGAACCCATAACCCATACTCCTACATTAGAACCAACCTACAATGCTTAGTAATTAAAGCTACCTACCATGTTAATAAGATCTAAGTTTTTAGTCCCTTATACAATTTACAAAGCATTACCCAATCTTAGTTTATATAATGTATCAAATTGTTAGAACTAAAACCACTCAAGTATGTAGCCATCACTTTTACAACTTCTCCATATTGCCATTTGGAATTAAAGAATTGCCAAAATAAAATTTCAAAATTACATCTAGCACCAAATTAATCAAAGCAATATGGCCTGCCATTAATATCGACCTAATTCTCCATCTTCAAAGATAGTTGTAAACTCTACCAATAATGAACTTGACGTATTTTTTTTATAATTTTGTTGTTGCAATCAAAATTCCAAAAAAAATAGTTAAGCCATCTTGCACTCATGCAACTTTTTGACAATCATCTTCTCATATCTATAGTCCATACCTTTCTTAAATGGTACTCTAGATTTATTAAAATTGATAACTTAGCTGGAATGTAGCCTTTATTGCTTCATTGTCTTTAATTGTCTTGACGTAGCACACATTGTAGGTGCATAAATCAAAATTTCATGAGCATAAAAAGTAAAGTAATTATTGGTGATGATGGGTTAATAGTGATTCCAACAATGGCATTATGCTTCTCCTTGTGCCTAATAAGCAAAGTGAAATATTATGATATAATTGTGAAGAGTTATGGTGACAAAAGACACTCTTTCCTATGTGACTTAGTTGTTTCAATCCATGGATGGGGTATCCCATACCATAAAATTCCAAACTGAGATGTTACAATACATTTCTCCACTTAATCACACAAAATATTTGAAAACCTTAACTACTTTAACATGTCAATTAAAAAATTCTACTTGACCTTATCGTTGGGTTGATTCATGTCCAACTTCAATGCAATAAGCCCATATTTCAAAGAAGATGAGTTCCTATAGGCCACCATCTTTGATGCCAAAAATATGATATCTAATATAGTATGACAAGTCATAAAGGCCACCTATTATCTTGTAACGATGCAAGGAAGAACCAACTTAAATCTACTTACTAGATGTTAGCTTAAACCTTGTACATCACATTATATAGACTAATCAATATAAACTATTTAGGTTTTGTTAGTGCTTTGTACTTTGGGAATAAGAATAACTAGCATGTCTTTCCATCACTTGGGCATACAACTTGCAAGGAAGAATTTTTTTATAGCTATGACAATAACCACCTGGTTAACATTCCAATAACTATGTGCAAACTTTATACATATGCCATCCACATCTAAAGCTCTATTTTTTAAGTAGGCATGATAGTAGTACAAATCTCCACATCTATAATTGGGGCCATTATACCTTCTAGTTTCTTACTATTAATAGTTCTCAAAGATTAGAATAGTGGGAGAGGATTATACTATCTCAAAGTGCACCACTTCCTACTAAAGGACTATATAAGGATATCATTAATTTCAATTAGGGAAGCCACTAATCCCCCACTATCATTTTTAAGAAAATAAATATAATTACTTTTGTAGTTAGATGCAAGTAAAGAAGTAAAATGCTTCTCTTCCAATCCCCATGGTTAACCTAATTTACCTCAGTATACTGTCACAATAGAGCTTACTTCAGGGTTGTGACCTTATGGTAGGAAGAAAAAAGAAGTGTCAAAAGTTCATTCTCCTTCTTTGTTAACTCTGATACTTTTTATGTTACAATGTCTAGATTTCTTACTCTAACTAGAGTGTCTAACTTAGAATATTGTAAAGTTGAATAGAACTCAACTTTTTTTAAAGTTGAAAGAGCTCTATGGAATTTAGTGGAAGGTCTAAGCATATGGTTACCTCTAACAATAAGTTTCCACATAACCTGCACAACCTGAGGTGAGAATGGAAATGATAGCCATACATTTTCAAATAGGAACCTCTTTTCCAACTTATTTAAGGGTAGTCGTTCAACTAGATAAGTAAAGAATAATGGCCATAGAAATTGCGAGGAAAGTGAGTCACTATAGAGCATGAAAAAGCCCACACACTCTCAACTACTAAGAATGCCCTATCTAGTATTTCCCAAATATGAGCATTATCTAACAATTATTGCACCATGTAACTATTTTCCCAATATATCCTTAATAAGTAATCTATATATCTTGCATGAAACTTTAGAATTCACATTGAGCCTTGCCATTATTAAATTTCTTCCCTCCTTTCTTCACATTTTGCTCTAGTAAAACATTAAAGTGCTCTACAATAATTAGTGGTCAACACATGTTAATGAATTCTCTTATTTGGTTTTATATTACAAGTACAACCACATGGTCTTTGAATGCATATATCATGCAAAACTCCCAAGTGGTGTCGCTACCAAAATTCAAGAGTATAGATAGCACGTGTGATGATCATTGCATAATCTCTAATTGCATTTAGTTTCTCCAATGCACAATAATGCCCTAAGATAGTGCCCTTGAAGATTGAATAAAATAGCTTCAATTTCCTTCCAACAAACTATTTGCCTCCCACCTATCAAACTTCTCCACAATTGTTTCCAACAATGAAATGGTAGTTACATCAAATTCCCTTACAATGCATTGCAAATAACAATGAGACTTTTCCCCTCTAATTCCTTGAATATTTCATACCACTAACACAATCATATCTACTAAAGCGAAAGGATGGAAGCATGCTTATGAGTCAACTACCCCAATAGCACATACCAAATGTTGCTTATGTAACAAATTGTGCCACACTAGTATGACAACATCACTCACTACATTTGTGCCCCATACTATAATTCTTGCTCCCATATGATTTGTATTTTTTGTAGCCTTCTTCCAACACACCCTTTAACATAAGCCAAAATATGAAGTAGTACTATGGTTTGTATGATTTTTATTTTGCATTCTCTAAGCCATGTTAAAAAATATTACATGTAAATAACCAAACTTGACTATCAATCTTATTCAATAAACTATTATAAAGTTGCCATAGTAATGAAGAGCAAAAGTTCTCAAACTAGTAATCTTACTTTCCATTACCTCAAATAATTTGAACGAATATGCAGCTGAAAATTCACCTTAAGTAGTACATCCACTTTGCTGTTATGTAGATTCCATATATTTCCACCTCTATAGGCCAGAATTGTAGAACCCATATTATTTCCACTTCCTAAAGGTTTCCTACTCTCCCTAAAACATAAGCAAAAATATAAAGTATAGCTTTTCTCTACAAGTATTTTTATTTTACATTCCTTAAGCCACTCTTGAAACTTATTACATCTAAATAGCCCACCTCTGATTTCAATCATGTTTAATAAGATGTTGTAATTTTGCCATATTAATGTGGAGAAAAATTCCATTAACTAACAAACCTGCACCTTCCTTTGATTAAAATAATTTCAATAAATTAGCTTCTCAAAATTTTCCCCGAGTAGTATATACACTTTACTGTTATATAAATTCCATTGATTTTGACCACCATAGACAAAAATTGAAGCTCCTATATGATTTCCACTTGCTGTAGACTTTCTACTCTTCCAAAAAAAAGAAAAATATGAAGTAGCACTTGGCTCTATATGTTTGCTAATTCTACATTCCCTAAACCATATTTGAAAACAATTACATGTAAATAACAAAATTTTGCTTTCAATCTTGCTTAGTAAGTTGTTATAATTTGCCCACATTAATGTAGAGCACAAGTACACGAACCCACAAACCTATATCTTCTTTTAGTTCCAATAATTTGAAGAAAAATTAGCCTAAAAAATTCCTATGAGTATTACATTACATTCACTTTTCGACCATGTTGATTTTAATTTCTATTACACCTCCATACTAAAGCATTTTTGTTTTACCCCATGTCAAGACCAAACTTCGTATTATATGCTTCTATATTCTTATTGTAACCATGTAGAAACCATGTTAAGATCATCACCAAAAGGGTCTTCCCAAAAAAAGTATTCATTGCCCTCTAGAATTTAGGCCAAGTGCCCTTCAGGCCATCAATGTCACAATAGCACAACACCTTATGATAATGTCTGAGTTTGGAGAAAAGATGCCCCACATTATTCTTTACTATTAATTAAATAGTCGAGCCTCCCTTAGAGCTTATCCACCTAAAGATAGCCAAATCTTCCTAAAACAGCTAATTACAGGGAATGTAATCCCCAACAAAATGCATAGAATACTTCTTCAAAATTTGCATCAATTCACTATTAGTAAAAAGTGTTATTACTTTATTAAACATGCTTATGGAAATTTTATTTTAATAAATCGCATAATGCCCCTCAATAGTAGTGCAATAGTTAGTATTCAAATATTATATCCCCAGCACGCACTCATTATGGTCCAATTCCAACAAATTCATCACCACGCCTCTAGTCAAAATCCACTCATTTTCATGCCAATTTTTCTTCCTACAATAAGTAGTCATATAATATTGCAAACAATATTATGCCTTCTTACTCCACCCTTATTCACTGCATCCAAGATGTCCCTTATTAACTCCCAAAATAAGCCTTTTAACAACACCCCATAATATTCCAAAGCATTTGCCAAGGAAACATAGTTTATCCACAGACCTACAAATTCTCAAGGAATTAGGAAAATATTTTGTCTTCCATCTTCAACATTTCTCTAACCCATCCCTTTTTTATGTTTCTTAAATTTGTAGCTTACTTAGAAGGAACCCCTCTTTTTATTTTTTCTTGAGTTCCATATCGTTACTAATTTACTCCATTAGGTATTTGTCTTTTTCCCCTTTCTTCTGGTGGTTCTACATTATTTCATGTACTTGAAGCAACGACATCATCAGTCCACTTCTCTTTAGCCTACTTTATGGCATGTGAAATGTCATTAGGATCTTCAACCACCTCATTTATTTTAATTCCATGTTCCCCCAATATTTTCCTTTTTTGACACTCGATCATATATAATCCCACATTATGCCCTTTAGCATTAGGCCTTGATTTTCTCCTATTCCTTGCTTGCGCATTTTCTTTTGGGATATAATACTTGTGTAGTCCCTACTTGCTTCCACGTTTCCATTAACATTTCTCTTCTATTGAACTATTATAGTCATTCTTCTTTTTATGGGCTGCATCACCATCCATGGTCCCAAGCAATGTCATTTATCATCATGCTCTTCCTTCTTTTACTACTTCTACTTCTCATTTGAATTATAATTTTTATGAAGATCAAGATTAGCCTACATAGAGAAAGAACCCTCATGGAAGTAATATTTCTATGTCAACTTGTTGCATTTTCGCAACTTCAATGTATGCCCCGCTTGGCCATAGGTAAACAAAGTAACATAAAGACCCTCATATTCGAAGCTTCAAAAGGTCCTACTCAATGTACCATTTAACCACATACCTTCTCTGACAGGTTTATAGAGGTCAATTCTAATGTAGACATTAGCAAATGATGGCCTCTATATGTCTACCATCCAACTATCTTGTTGTATTGGCTTACCAATAGCCTTAGCAATCCAAAGAATATTCTTTGGGTTCTAATAAACAAGGATGAGTGTTAGAAAATGGACACACAGAGGATCACACATAATTGTTACAGAGCTTGGCCTAAAAGATTTTGTCTAGATGTCTAATCCAACTACCAATCTAGCTACCTACAGAGGCCCATCGAACGACACTTAGTCACTATCCATTACAAACTCAAAAATGTAGATAAAAACAACAATAACATTAATCTACGACCCAAAAACCACTATTTTATGGTGCCTCCATCTATGATGTAGTACTCTTGCAGTTAATTAAAATGGTAGTTGACCTCTATATTGTGATACATCGTGTAGTACTTCATGTAATACTTCATGTAGTATTTTATATGATACTTTATGTGATACTACAAGATTCACATTGTGCCCCTTGGAGGCTTGCCTAGGTGCAATGTTGAAATGCCTCACATTGCCTGTCACAAATGTTAGATGGTCTAATATTAGAATTTTAATAGTTTGCCCTTTCTACAAATTGTCATGATCCATTAACACCAAACCCTATGTCATAGTAAATTGACCCTCATAAACCCAAAGATGTCATAGATGATTGAAAAATTTTGCTCGCTTTATCACATCCATTATTAAAGAGATACCAATTGTAGCTCTATATTCAAGCTACAACTTTCACTTTTTGTACCTTACTCATCACTTGTAATGGAGCCACTCTATTGCATGACTTGCCTTCTTCCTTAATAGAATTGTTGCAAATTGCAATCTACAAGGGGCAATGTGTAGGACAAAGAGGCCCTTGGCAAAGCATAAGTTAGATGGTATAATATGCACTATGGTTTGTTCATGCATGGTTATGGCCAAACCAATAGGCTATGGTAGCTATGCTCATGATAGAGAATTGGGCATGTTGCCGCACTATGTTCATGTGTGGTAACTAGTCTGTGTCTACCATTCCGCATCCCTTGCACATGGCTTATTGGTCTAACAAAAGTGTAACTTTAATTTAGAGGCTTTATGTTGCAAGTTGTTGACCTAAGGATAAGGTGATTTTCTTTTTGGAGACTTACCCTCTCAGTAGAGGCATTGCAATATGCAATCCACTAGGCCCAATGTGTAGCATGATGTGGTCCACAGTGAAGCGAGAGTTTGATGGTGTAATATGTGCTAAAATTTGTGCATGATAGGATTCCGTTCTAATGATGCTTTACCACAACTATAGAGAGGCAAAGAACTTGGTAGACAATAACATTATTCATGCAGAAGGAAGCCAGTCTGCTTATGCCTAGGGACAACCTACGACCATGATGAGCGGGGCTAACAAAGTATAACTTTTTGGAAATATTAGCACTATAGGTGTTTAGTGCATGGATAAGGTGATGCCCAGTTGAAAGAATTATCATTGTTCTTGCTTGAAGTTCCACACTTTATCCTCTCTGCCATCTCCTTCTTGTTCATGCCCCAACCTTTCATGGTGTGACCCATGGTCATGTGCCCTTAGCCTTTGTGGAGGCTTTCTTCACACACATCATTTTGTTCTTGAAAGGCATAACTCTTTTCAACTATTTTCATCACTTGGGACTATTAATATAGAAATGAGGTGTCACTATAATTGGGCTTGACTTGGTGTAATGTGGAATTATTAAACCTTTCTTGCCACTTTACTCATCATTTCATATGGTGTTTGACCATGCCACAGTGAAACTTCTATCATGCAAAATGCACTCAACCATCTATTTGTTGAGCATGTTGTTGACTCTGCATGGTGTGGTGCATGGTGTCAAACCTAACCTATAAGTTGTCTTGCTATGCATGTGGCATAGGGGGCCCAACAAGTGTGACTTGTTAGTTCTAGAATTGCAAGTTTTTTTGACTGATTAACATGATGTTTCTTGGTGATTGACAAAGTTTTAAGCATGTGGTTTGCTTACTTTCATTTTGTTGGTCTTAGATAAAACATTTTGTAATTGCATGAGTCATGCTCTAGAACTTCAATTTGTAAGAAGCAATACTTTTCAACCATTTTAATGGTTGTTTGATCAGTTCATGTTGTTATGGATCATTTCTATGCTTGTGTCATTTTCTTATGGCATGCTGATTCTTATGCCATGTGGGAGCTAGCCAAGACCTTCATCCATAATTAGAACCCTTGCATTTCTTTTTGTACAAGAGATATTTTTTGTGGTGCTACTTCTTATGGCTTTGCTACCTCTTTGTCTGGTTAGTCATTATGTGTAGGGCTTTGTGATGTAATTCCACTTTCCTAAGGAGGAAGTTCATATGTTCCCTATTGTAATGTTGGCATGGTCTTAGAAATCTCTCATTTTGATCTTCATTTTCTACAAAGGAGGGTTGTTGTCCAAGAATACTTTTGTCAAATAACAACTTTTTAGAACTAAAGGCATGGTATCCCAACTTGGGGTAATTTATTTGTGGAGTATCACCACACATGATGAAAATGTCAACAGTTAAATGGGATACTACTTAACACTTTGTTTTTGTATTACTACCTAGTTCATCATGCCAATAGTCATACTCTTTTACAAAGATTAAGCCATGCATGTGTAAGTATGAAATATTTTAGACTATGAAACTATGAATGGCTTATTAAAATAATTATTTTTTGTTTGATGGTACATGTTGCTTCGATAACCATTTTAATTATAGATCTAATACATGCACCAAACCCCAACTTTTTGAAGGGGTGCATTTATTAGATGAAAGGTCACCCAGCTCATTGACATTTCATGATAACTTGATGAATCCCATGACCTTCACATCATTCAAAATTCTTCCATATCGACTTTTGATGTTTGGATATGGACCTACCATGCTGAAACAATGTGTTAGAGAATTAGCATTTAATTTTAGAGAGGGGCCTAAGAGACAGCTACCACATTTGAGGAAGGTAGCAAGCACAAAAATTACCGAACCTTGAGAGAGAGACTATCAATAAAAAATATTATAGAGCTTCATAAGTCTGATAATTGGATATAATACATTCTAAATTTCTTAATGAGGATCCATTAAAAGACAATTTTGGTGCTATTAACCATGGTATATCTAACTCAAATAGCATATATTTAAGTTGTTGTAGTTAAAAATGTTATAAATGGACCTTTTCTACTAATTGATCGGCCTATATCGTGCACTACCTACCCTGATTTTTTTGTCAACGATGTGGACTAGCCTTAGCTAGCTAGGTTGCTCCCTTAACATTGTTATAATGAAGAATTTAGAGCTCAATGCAAGCCCATTCTCTGGATGCATTAGTGTGTGAAAACATCATAAGATTTTTCTATATTGCACTGTCCATTATGATCATAGTAACGATTTTGAGTGAAAGTCATTAGCATTCGCATTTTGTGGTTAGAGGTGAAATTCTTAGATATATGAAAGACAAACCGTGATGAAAGCATTTTCCAAGGATGTTTTTAGTAATGAAGAATAAATGGTTGGCACCTAAACACAATGAAATCTCTTCCTTGTGTACACCATAAATGATTCTAACCAAGGATAAGTAATAGTTACTCATTGGACACTATAATCACCTCATGAGAAATCAAATTCTTTGGGTTCCTTCATAAAGTAATGGTCAAAGCCTAAACCATACTCTCCTTAAGGTGGTCCATACATAAAAACATTAAAAAGATAAAGTTGAATAGATTTGAGAAGGACCATTCCCAAGTCTCAAACAAAATCACATGAAAGTGTGACGTGAGCATCCTAGTCGGTAGCACTATTACCTTGGCACATTAAGTGAGATAGATTGAATGGCTTTGTACCACAGACATATGCAACGAAACTATGGTGGGAACTATTGTTTGCTTTATACAAACCTTGCTAGTTAACCACAACAATAACTATAGTGGAATCTAATTCGAACATCACTGCCTTAACTTTAGGAATTAAAATTCTCAATTCCATTACTTCAAGAATAGCAATAATTTTCTTGATAAAAGTTGAGAAGAAACAAAAGTTTATTCTACAATAGTAATAGGTTTGCTTATGTCATCATATAGAATAATACCAATTCTACTATTCAAGTCACCTTGCACAGCTGTGTTGCAATTGAATTTAACCAAACTAATTGGAGGAAGATTCTAATAAGAGGTAACAAATGGCCCACTGAGGACTCCCCAACTCTTTCTTGACATGACTACAGAGTTGTACCAAGTAGTATCTATATTGCAAACATTCCTTTGTGGTGTATTTGAATTGAATACCTTTTCCATATGTGCTTACAAATTCTTCCCACACCAAAGGAGGACTAAAGATAAACTCGCAACACCGAAAGAGGACTAAAGATGAACTAGCATAGTTGACTAGTTTAGAATTTGTAATCACTCATGCATTCATAGATATGCAGTTTAGGAGCTCAAAAAAGGAACTCACATCCCTGTAGTTATTCCTACAAATTTAGCCCAAGCACAATATAGAATCAAAAGTAGCAAATTAGTTAGGAATAACTTTTGAAATTTTTTTGATTCCAAACCCCATGCCCATTAAGTAGCTTTGCTACATATTTTTGATTCTCCACATCTAAGTTAAGGTAGTTGGTCAAGTAGCAATAGTAACGATGCAAAGATAATTATCCAACAAAAAGGAAAAATAATTACCCACAACATTCCACCAAACTGTACTGTTTATGATGCAGAGGCTCGCAATTTGAGTAAATTACTTGTATGAGATGATCTACAAGGAAAATGGAAATTATTATTTTTCATTAAGTATTTGTACAAAAGGGACTAAACCCACAAACAATCTTCTAGAGAAATAACTCACCTATAGCATTTTGCAAACAACACTGAGTACCATGTCTACAAACTACAAATAGTAAGTCCACTTTAATCCATATATAGAGTTAACATTTCCTAATAGGCATAACCTATTATGTTATTGTCTCTTGAACTACGGTACATGTAATGACAAATAATTTCAACTCTACAATACTATAGCTAAGAATTAATGTGTGGGCTAAGTAATAAGAAGGAATAGTAGTAAACATTCAGCTAATCATAAAAATCTGGCACACCATAGTGGCCTTATCATCCATCTTGCTCTAGTTTTCAACATGATTAAAATTGAAATTGAAGCCTTTTTTTCTAAAGTTTGGTTATTACAATTGGTATTCTTAGATATTTCAATTACATGGCTTTTTGTGCACATAGTTTTTCTACAATAATCTTCTTAAACTTGTTGTGCATCACCTTGCTAAATAACACTCTTCATTTGTTTAAATTTTTCACCTCATATGAGTGATGCCCATACTACTCCATAACTTCTTCATTGTAGCATAAGTTATAGGCATTTAAATCATGATTTCACAAAAATATAAGAGTTGGGCAATCATAGGGGGGAAAGGTCAATCGTAAACCAAATAGAAGTAGCATGATCAAGTTAACTCAAAAAAAGCCATGAGAGGTACTCTGACCAAATAGCAAAGAGGTGTCGTCAGAGAGGACATCCCTGCTTATGACCCCAATTTGCTTTGATCCATGGTAGATGGATATCACTAAACACAATCCCAAATCTTGGTGAAATGAAATAGGCCTTAATACAATTACTTCAAAGTGTAAGAAACCATAAATGCTTAACAATATATATAACAAATTTCTAATTTATCTTGTCGTAAGCCTTATTCATCTTGAGTTTTAGCTTAATCAAACCTTCTTTTTAAGTAGATTGGTGCAAATGTGTAGTGATTTCATATTCTAAAAGAATATTATTAGTTATACCATGTCTTAACACAAAAACAACTTGCTCTTAAGTAGTGACCTTAGGAGGCCCCACCTTTGGTCTAGCCAGCAAAATTTTAGTCATTACTTTGCAACAAATTGCTCAAGTTAGGATGCTCTTTGAGCTTTAGAGATAAGTATGATCAGTGTGTTTTTCCATCCTTTTAAAATGAAGCTATCTTTATATAATTATTTTACTACTATAATAATGTTCATTTGTGTGATCATTTGATAACCATGTACGACCTCAAATGAGAAGACATCCATCCCAAGGGATTTATTTCTTTTTATAGACATCACCATGAATATGATCCCATAATCACTAGAAGACACAAGAGCAGCTGCATGTTCACTATTAATAGTTCTCTAAGGTTGGAAGGGTAGAGAAGGCTCAAACTACACTTGGCTACACCACTCTTATTGAAATACTAGATAAAATTTCTTTGATCTAAGTTAGGGAAGCCATTAGTTCCCTGATATCAGTTTTAAGTTTGTGGTTATAGTTTCACTTGGAAGAAGAGGTAGATGCCACCTAGAAAAAAATGAATGCTTTGGTCCCCAAGTTTGGCCTAATTAAGCTTATCACACTTCCACCACTATGCTTCGTCTAAAGCCATGGTTGTGTAATAAAAAGAAATACATTTTACTAAAGGATCATGCTTTGACTTCTTTAAGTTGTTCATTGGTTATTGAAGTTCAAGTTCCTAAATTTTCTAGTCCTATAGATAAGGATACTAAGAATGATTATGAAGTTTTGTTACACACCATTTCATTAATGCTATCTAAAGTAAAAACTACATACAAATCTCACACGAGAGTAAATTATGGTCTTAAAAATAATTTTTATTATTTTAAATGCATTTCTTTCTCAAACCTAACTTTATGTTTGTAGAAAACCTTGATTATATATATATATATATATATATATATATATATATATATATATATATATATATATATATATATATATATATATATATATATATATATATATATATATATATATATATTATTTCTTTAATATGATAAAAAATAAAGATTAAAATAAAAATGAGACACTAAAATGTTTAGATAGTTCAAATCAAACTAGAATCTATGTCCACCCCCAACTAAGGATAAGAAACATACCACTAAGAAAAGATAAAATGTGAGACTTGTTCTTAAGGTTCATCTCAATCAACTAGCTTTTATAGATTCAACTATAACCCTATCTTTAACGAGTTTAATCTTAGACTTTGGCAAATGCTAGGCCACCCAACCCGAGAGAAAACGAAAAATACAGAAAGATGAAAAAATTTGTTAAATATGTGGAATTTTTTATGCTTGTTTATGAATGGAACAATGTGAAAATAGATTAAATTTAGAAGATAAACAAGAATTTGAAGTTTTGTATGTGCAAGGCTTAAATAAAAAAATTTGACAATTTAAGTAGAACTTGTAGTTACTTCTAGTAGAATTTACACTAGTAGAATATTGAGGAGCACTTTGTTAAGATCTTAGAGATTTATTCATGTTTATTAGTTATTCTATTTATAATGGTTAGGTATTTACACAAAAAACTTTTGATTGTAACTATTAGAAAGTGTAATAAGCTATTTTAAAAGGTATAGTCAAACAGCTTAAAAATCCTTTACAAACATCTTAAAATAATTTTTCAAAATGGCTAATGCAACGACTAAGTAATTAGTCATTAGGCAAGATGTGAGCCATTTTTGGCAAGTAATGAAAGCAATCAACATGTTCACAATCCTTAAATAAGTAGGAAGCCTCAATTGTTTTGAAGAGTAAAGCAAAGGAATCTATGTTCCAAGTGAGCAACGTACGGTAAGAAAAACTAGAGTTGTGGGATGAACTAAAAGCTAGATTATTATGTGCAACTATATGCTAACCAAAGCCCATAAAGGCTACTAGTCAATTATGACAGTACGATGGTGGTTATGAAAGTTGAAATTTTCCTAGGGTTGTGTAACAATTTAGCAAACTAATGAATTATCCCAAATAATGAATAGTGCTTAAGTGTGTCACTCACATCTTTTGTCAGTGCAATTCAATGCCTCGATGAGTAGAAGGGTACAATGGCCACTAAATAATAAAAAAAACCATTGCCACATGGAGTATCTACTGATTTAGATCTTGGTTAAAGTAACAAACATTCAAATGAGAACTTTGAATGCCAAAGGGTTGAAAGGTTCCATGTCAATGGCACTTGCATATGTGTTAGTCAATGCTATGAGATGGAGAAAACTTTTTGGAGAGTGTTATTTGACATGAGCATAAAAAAGGACTTTAATTAAAATTCTTGAGTTGGGATCTAATAGTCAATGACAACTTTAGGTGGTCTAAAGGCATCAGTAAGGGCAAAGAATTGTTATCGTTTCTTCTTAATAGTTTGACAACCCTAGAAACTACTTAACTAGTGGTAGAGGAAAGCGATTAGATGAGCACCACATGTCGAGTGGTGTTCTATGCACCCAAAGTGACTAGTTAAATTTCAAATGACCAATTGCCTTCCATGCTAGGTCATACTCATAACCAAACCTAGTCTCCAAAGTGAACAAATGCTAGTCAATGGCTCAACGTAAATAGCAAAAGTTTGCAAAATGTGTTTATATCTTTGGTAAAGGGAATGGCTTTATAGGTTAAGCATAGGGTCCCGTATCGATCCCATATACTGTTAGTGGATTGCTCATGCTACTCACATGATGAGAGTGGGTCGATGCACGCTGGCTAGGGGACAAATTTAGTGAGATCCCTACTAAGGCTGTCTCTATGCATCAAACAATTGACTGAAAATGAGTACAAGCATGAGACATCAAAATTGTGCATTATTCACTACAATTTGTACATGCAAGGTTGTTTTCTTCGCTCCACAAAACTACAAATATGATTATAAACAGTTACATACATTACAAAATTGTGCATGTGTGGCAAAGAACTAAATGCATTATAGCACTGTGCATGTGGTCAAAGAAAGTTTGCTTGCACCCAACAACATCTAGTGCATGTGGCTGGTCAAGCTTCAAAAGTGGAACTTTGTTTGGGGATTTTAAGCACTGCAGGCTACAAGCGCATTGATAAGGTTGTGTTTTGTTAGGAGACTAACCATCTTTCTTAACAAAGTAGTTGCATTTATAGTCCTTAAGGGGAAACATGCTACGAAGTGCATCCAACAACAAAGTGAATCTTAGATGGTACAATATGTGCTAGAGTTTCTACATGGTTAGTTGTAGGCCTAACTGAACACTATTACAACTACATGTGATAAAGCACTGGGTGCACTGCAATAGTGTGTGCATGCATGATGACTATGACACATGTGCCTTACAGGATTCTTTGTGCGTAATTTTTGGTCCCCATAATGTGTAACATTGTTTTGTGATTTTTAGTGCTGCAAGATGCTAGCACTTCGAGAAAGTGATATCTTGTTGTGAGACTTGTCCCCATCCTCTTTAAAATTGTCACAATAAACAATATGTAAGGGGAGATGTGTGGCTATGGTGATGTCAAATTTGAATGGTGCAATACGCACTAATGTTTGTGCATGCAGGGCTACACCCATATTTTTTTGGGTGTAGCAAATAATTATGCACGTTGTGGCACTATGTGCATTTGGGAAATTAGTCTGTGCTTGCCCACCTCCATCCTTCGAGAGATGTGGTTGGCACCAATAAATTGCAACCTTTTCATTTAAAATTTTTAGCACTACAAGCTTATGGTTCTTGGACTAGCTGTTGCCCTCTTAGAGGACATACCTTCTTCACTGGCAAAATGGTCACAATATGCAAGTCACAAGAGGTAATTAGTAGCATGATGCAAATCAAGGTGAAGTAGAAGTTTGATGGAGCACTATGCAATAAGGTTTGTGCATGCTTAGCTGCAACCGTCACTGTGCACTACTACAACTACACATACAATAGCACACTTTGTGTAGTATAGCATAGTGGACTCATGTAATATAGCACTTTTCATGTGCATGGCAATGAATTGTTTGCACACACAGTGGCTAGTCTGTGCACTCTACATCCTCTAATGTGTATAGCTAGTGGGGTCCCACAAAGTGTAACATTGTTTTTGAAATTTTTAACATTGCAGACTACTGACACAGTGATATTGCATTACACTATTGGGAGACTTGCCTTCCACCTTGACAAAATTGTCACAATGTGCAATCTACAAGGGGCAATGTGTGGCATGATTTGGTTTGTGGTGAAATGGAAGTTGGATGGTGCAATATGTACAAGGTTTGTGCATGCTAGCCTACATCACTAATTGTGCACTACAACATTGTGCGTGTTGTTAACAACCATTCCATGTAAGCCTAGCAGCACCCTATGCATGTGGATGGTGTCACCCATAAAGTGAAACCTTATTTTAGACTTTTAGCAATGTGTGTAGCTAGTGCTTTGATAAGTTCATGACTTATTAGGAGACTTATCTTCATCTTTGATGGAATTGTCACAATATGGAATCCAAAAGGTTTAATGCATGACGTGGTGTGCCCAAAAACCTTGTGGTAGTTGGATAATGCAATACATGCTAGTGTTTGTGTAGGATTTATCGTAGCCCTAGCTTCATGATGTTGCAGTGATGCATATGGTAGAGCATTGGGCATGTTTCAGCACTAACAATAGACTATTCACTTGTGGGTAGCATGTGCATGCATTCCTTTCACATCCAATGCACACACCTTTGGGTCTAGCTAAGTGTGTCTTCTTTTAGGATTTTTAGCACTGTAAGCTTTTTTCGCATCGATGAAGTGATTCGATATTAGGAGACTTTCCTTCCTCTTCAACAAAATGATTCCATCATGCAATCTACAGCAACAATGATTGACACAGTGTCATTTTTTATGAAACAAAAGTTGGATGATGTAATATGTACTAGGTTAGTGCATGCTGGCCTTTGTTGTAACCACTCACAGCAGCCTACTATTTGCATGAGCTCTAATCAATTTGCATGCAGCCTGCTGCCTGCGAGCATTGTTGGTGGGGCCCAAAAAATGTAACATTTTTTTAGAATTTTTAGATTGTACTTTACTAGTGCATAAATAAGGTGATGCCCCTATTGGGAGACTTTCCTTCCTCCTTTATTGAATTGTCACAATGTGCAATCTGCAAGAGGCAATGTGCTTCATGGTGCAATTGATTGTGCAGCCCATGGTGGATTGGAACTTGGTTGATGCAATATGCACTAGCACTTATGCATTCTTGGCATTATACTTAAAAATATACAATAGTCCACTATATGTATGTGCAGTAAGAAGTTCATGTAAGGCCCCTTCGTGAAGTTGGTGTATCCCATAAATAGTAACTTGCTTTTTCATTTTTAGTGCTACATGCTTTTGGCCCATGCATACGATGATGCCTTATTGAATGGCTTGCCTTCTTCCATGACTTAATTGTCATAATATGTAATCTACATACGGAAATGTGCAACTTGGAGCATTATGCATTAGGGTTTTACATGCATGGCTTTAGCTCAAGCTGAATTCTTCAATAGTGATGTAAGTGACAAAAAAATGGGTGTCCTACAACACTGTGCTCATGCATGGCATGCACTCCATGTGTGCCTTACTGCATCCTTTGCTCATGTCTTGTTAGGCCCTTTAATTGTAACTTTCTTAGATGTTTTACACTACAAGTTGCTATCATATGGATTGATTGATACCCTATCAGTGGACTTGCCTTCTTCTTTAAGAAAATTGTTCTAACATAAAATTCATATGGGCAAATATGTGGTGAGGCATGGCTAGTGGCAAAATAGAAGAATGCAATATGCACTTGGATTTATGTATGCTAGGCTTCAGCTCTAGCCAGATGCTACTAGAACTGTGTGTGTGGCTGGGCACTTGACGAGTTGCAATAGTATTCATGCCTAATAGTACACCGTGCACACTTGTAGAAGCTACTCCACTTGCACCTTGCAACATCTTGTTTGTGTATGAGTTTGGGCCCACAAAGTGTAAAAAGTTTTAGTATTTTTAACATTGTGGGGTTACTCGCTCATGTTAAGGTGATGTTCTATTATCAGACTTATTGTTGTGCATTTTCAAAGTGCCATTTTCTTCTTTGTATAAGGCATTTTCAGGTGCAATTTTGCTCATGTTGTAATAAATGTTAAATAGTGAATGGTGCACTCAACAATGTCCTCATCATCTATGCTCCTACCATTCATGGTGCAATGTGTGGTGTCATCTGCCTGACCGATGTGGTGGGTTTCGTCATTTGTGACATTTTGTGCCAAAAACACATTACTCTTTTTGACCATTGTCATTGACTACAGGAATGAAATGTCTCTCTAATTGGAATTTAAAGTTGTTGGATCTCTGAGTAGTCAATGGGGGACCTCCTATATGTGTCAAATTAACAATGCTTATTCTTATTCAAATAAGTGACTCCCTAAAGCATACCTTAATCAGCTAAGTGATTCATGTTTGTCATACCAAGAATTGCCTTACATGGCCACTGTAGCACTCCTATATGTACCTTTTATGCAACCACATAAGTCATCTACATAACACACCTTTTGGATAGGATGACTTCTTCTTAGAGTGGATACATAATTAGTATGTTCATTCAAGCCCAATTCACTCTTTGGTAATGTCAATTTTTCAACTTCCCACTATGTCCTTAGGTCTCTATGCATTTCCATTATTAATGTGCCATACAACCCTGAAGAAGCACCCTCAGTGTCCTTAGGCATTCTCAACATACTAAGCCTGATCTGACTATGATTCTTCCATTAATGGAACTATATTTTCTCCACACTTGAATTTTTCTACAAATGTTCATCAAAGCTCTTACTACAATGACAATCCAAAAATCCAAAATGCTCACATTAAGTTTTTTAGGCTCAAAAGTATCACTAACTGAATTCTAAATATTGCAGCTGGCAATCCATCATAGGAATAACTACACCAAGCTACCTCTTATTGTTTTTGCAATCTTACAAGATTTAGTTCCTGTCATACATTATTACACCACACTATCTACTCAGTGCATTATGAATTCTAAATGAATTTCAAAATTCATCTAAAAATAAAATAAAACATCGCCCAAACTCTTCTCTTAGAATCTTTTAGAACCAAACTTTGCCACATCATCTCCCCTTCTACATAGTTTCTCCACCTCCATCCACCACATTTGTTCTCCCTCCTTCAATTACTAATGATGCCTTCTACTCATCCATACATCACCATGACAAACAATGCCTTACGTGGGTTTGTAATTCACTAATAATGGCTTCTAAAACTCTTTGGGTTCCTTGATAAGTAAATGGCTAAAGTCTACATCATACTCTTCTTAAAAAGCTTCATAAATAAAATGAAAAAAATACTACATTGGTGTAGTTTCTGAAGTGCCGTTCCCTAATCCGAAACAAATTCACACAAAACATTGTGATACACAACACATTTAGCTCCATTTTTGCCTTGTCACTTTATGTGAGATATGTTGAGAGACTTCATACCATGCACATATAATATCACTATGATAAATACTCTTGTTCATTATAGACGCATGAAATAGGTTTACTTTAGTAGTAACTATTGTAGAGTATGATTTGATCTCCGCTACGTGGATATTTTTGAAGTAACATTCTAAGAAGCTCCATTTCTTCAAGAATATTAGCAATCTCCACAGCAAAAATTAAACTTGAAATCTAGGTTTTGCCAGTAGTAATTATAGGCCTAGTAATCTTGAATAACTATACCAATTCTAATATTTAGATTATCTTGTACTGTTAGATCATAATTGAGTCTAACCCAGCCTATTGGAGGAGTCAAATAATAGTTTGCAAACAAGCTCTGAAGGCCATCAGAGCTTTTGTTGAATATGATTGGAGAAATGGAACAAGCAGCATCAGTAAATTGAATAATTTTTTATAGTGCATCCAAATTGAGCAACTTGTCCACAAGTGGTTACAACTTTCTATTAAGCCAAATGTGATATAAAATTGAAGCAACAAATTTAGTGGAATTAGATGCATTTGGGCCCCAATTACTCACCACCATCAACCTAAGAAGCTTATTTAAAAAATTAAAATCCTCATTGTTTGTTCTATTGAGCATGAGATTAGTGTTTTCAAAGCTATTAGAAACAAATTCCATCGTCATATGGCATTCCCATAAGTTATGCTTCACATCCTCTATTACATTATTGCTTCATGGATTGAGAACTGACATCTCAGTGCCTATTCACACATCCAAGAGCAAGTAGAAAGCTAATTCAAGACATAATCTCCATGTGAAGACATAACCTAAGTCTAAAACTACAATTTTCAAACCCATGTAACCTCCTCTATTATTAAATTATGGCAAATATACTTGCTATTGGAAATGATTTTTTATTCTAATATTGTGACCTCAATTTATTTGAAGTATAGCACTTTAATTTGATTTGGCTTAAAGAGAATGCATAATCCAAAATGCCAAAAGTGGCACAAATAAATTTTGTAACATATCATGGTCCTACACACTATTCTCATTCACTAGCTTTGCAACATGAAAAAAGCAAGCCAATTATCTGACAAGAGTGAAACTAAATTACCTTTAGTAATATGCCAAATCATATTATCAATTCTCCAAACTACTACAATACTGAGTAACTTACATGTATGCGATGTACCACATGACTTATAGAAGGTACTATTTGTCCTAAAATAGTTAGATCTAAAATCTTGAACAAATAAACTATCTCCTAAAGATATAACCCTTCTACAATGCTTAATGACAATGCTATCAACCATTTTGGCAAACTATGGATTATGAGTCCTCTACATCCCATATAAAGAGTCAACAATTCTCAATAGGAATAATGTATTATGCTACAAACATTTGAACTAATCCATATGTACCTTCACATAAATTTCTCCAAACTAATTATAATGCCACTAAAAACTAAAGAGTGGGCTAAGTAATATGAAGGAATAGTAGCTAATACTAAGTTGATCATCCCAATATGCCCTTTCATCGATAATGACATTATCCTCCATCTTTGTACAATGTTTAAATCAATCAAAAATGAATTTGAACACATTTTTTAAATTTTGGTTTCTACAATAGGTTTCCCAAGATATTTAAATTAAACATCTTAACTTAGATAATTCTCCTACTATCACCTTCCTTTGCTTCCATTTAATCCCCTTACTAAATAATACTCTATATTTATTAAGATCAACCACTTGGCTAGAGTGTTGCCTATAGTACTTCTTAATATCTTGAGCGATCCTCTTAGTAGCACAAGTTGTGCTATGAGTATATTATCAAACATAGCATGAATTAGCACAAAAGCAGAATGTTGTATTATTATAATATCAAGAAGCACCATCTTTAGTTGACCCACCAAAAGTTAAGCCATAACTTTATAGATCACATTGCAAAGTCTAATGGATTTGAATTATTCTATATTAAGAAGAATTTTGCACTTTAGGTATATGAATGACCAACAAGTCTTTCCACTATTTGGGTATACAACAATCCTTAAAAAATTATTTCATATTTGTGATAATATCTGTTTGGATAATGTTCCAATAGGAGTGTATAAACTCAATCAACATGCCATTCATTGCTTGCTAACTATTGATAGTTCTCAAATACTAGAAAGGCAAGGAGGTTCATATTTCCTAAAATTGCACCACTTCTGGGTAAAAAATTACATGAGGATGTCTTTAATATAAGTTGTGAAAGTCACTAGTTACCCACTATCATTTTTATGATGTATACGATTTTTGTTATATATAGAAGTTCTGTTACCTAAAAGATATGTTTATTTTGATCCCCAAGGCTAGCCCAATGAAGCTCGACACGCTGCAACCACTATGCTTCTTCTAAAGTCATAGTCGTATGGTAGGAAGCAAAACATTATGCAAAAAGATTGTGTTCTAGCTCAGTAAATCCACTCCTTTATTTCTTAAGTTGAAGGTCCATGTTCTCCTCTTCTAATTGGCAAGGCTTATAAGAAATATTACCAAGCTGAGCTATAGTTGATTTCTTCAATGTTGACAAAGCTCAACTAAATTTAATGGACAAACCGTCGATTGAGTTTCCTCTAATAGTTCTTTTCCAAGCTTCCTATACTACATTAGTTGAATATGGAAATGATAGCCATATGTTTTCAAACTTAGCTATGTTATTAGTTTTATTTAATGTCAACTACCAAAACTAAATAAAGAAATGGTGATTGTTTGAGCTGGTATGAGACAAATGTTTCACTATGGCACTTGAGGATGCTTGCACACTATCAATATTGATAAAAGCACTATCCAGTCTTTAATATATAAGAGTTCTCTCTATGTTGTTATCACACGAAGTGAACTTATTCCCAATAAATTCCAAGTTAGATCTAGATCATGAATAAAGCTTGAGAACCCATTCTAAGCCTATCTACTATTGTATTTTTTCTCCCTTTTTTCTCATTCTATATAACTAAGGAATTCAAATCCTCTATAATAATCAATACTCTACAGAGCTTCGTTGATTCTTTAATTTGGTCTCAAGCTACCTAATGGTTAAAATAATCTTTTGATGTATACACCACACAACACTACAAAGTATCATTGACACTAGATCTCATTACATAGTAACCAACTGTGATGATGTATCCATAATGCAAAGCTCCACTCAATGCCTCCATAAAGTTATAAAGACCATATAACAACCTTATCAAAGATGATTAAAGTAGTTCAAATTCTTACCTAAAAGTTGATCCACCTCATGCCTATAAACATTCTCCTCTTATTTTTCCAAAAATGCAACTATGAACACCTTACTTTCCCTTACCAAGTGTAACAAGTAGCTCTAGGACTTGTTAGCTCTAATCGCCTAAATGTTCCATACTAATAATGAAATTATATAGAGAGATCTAGATTCCATATCCACTTAAGAGTTTTCAAGAACACGCAAACACCCTTGAGTGAGATGATAACTCCAACCAAAAATAGAATTTGGCCACACTTCTCCCCTACCTCCTAATTACATCACTTACTTCCACCACTTTCTTCCACCCACCTACTATTGCTATTGATACCATTCGCATGGATGAATGTTATGCTCCAACCACCCATACTCCACTAACATCTATATGCTACCAACTTATCCAACATCTCAAATGTCCCAAATGTCTTTGGGTTCCCTCATAAAGAAATGGTTGAAGCCTTCAACATGCTCCGCTTAAGGAGCTTCACACAAAAAATTAGAAAATTGATAATGTTATAGTAGTTTGGGAAGGGGCATACCCCTATCCTAAAAAACCTCATACAAAAGTATGGACTACATAATTACTTTGATGCATCAAGTGGGATAGTTTGAAGGACTACATACCTTGTATAAACTTGATAGCACATTGATACTCTTACACATAGTAGACACAATTTATTGGCTCACATTTTTAATGGCTATTATAGAAACTGATTTGATCTCCATTATACCAATATTTGGGAATAACATTCTAAAGAGCTCCATAGATTCATGAATAGTAATAGTTGCCATGGAGAAAATGGAACTTATTATCCGCGTTCTACCAGGAATAATAATAGTCTTGCCTAAATCATCCAAAATAACTATAAGAGTTCTTGCATTAAGATTATCTTAAATAGCTACTTTTCAATTGAGCCTAAAACAACTTGTTGGAGGAGTCCAATATGATGTTACAAACAACCCCTGATGTCTATTGGAACTCTAAAAAAATGGGATTGGAGAAAGGGAACATGTAGCAATAGTAGCAATAGAACAATAAATACTGCTTTGAAGTGCAGCAAGATAGAGTACCTTGCCCAAGTGTGCTTGCAAATTTTGATTAATCCATTGGTGACATAATACTAATGCAACAAATTTAATTGCATGTGATGTAATTGTCACGTTTATATTTACCATCATCAAACTAAGTAGTTGACTTAATAATTAAAATCATTGTTGTAAGCCCTACCAAACATAAGATTAGTGACTGCAAAGTTGCTCACCTAGAATTCCTTCACCTTATGATATTAGCATAAGCAATTCTAAACTTCTTCTTCTAGCTTTCTACCCATGGATAAAGTAAATGTCTTAAAACCTCTTGCACAAATCTAAAAGTAATTAGGTAGAAAATTCAAAATTAATACCCATATGAACTCAATAACCTAAGGTTATAGCTTCAATTTTAAAATTCATAAGGCATCCTCTTTTATTAAATTTTGTCTCATAAATATGTCATTGTAGATGATTTTTTATACTAGCACCATCTTCTTACTATGACTAAAATTCAACACATTCTTTTCATTTGACTTAGCAAAAGGGGAATGCATACTTCAAAAGACCAAAGTTGGGTTAAATTAATTTTGTGTCTTATCATGGTCCCACATACCATGCTTCTTTGTAAGTTCTACAAAATATATTAGATGTTCCACTTCCAAGTTAATATATGTAAGTGACAAGGTTATAAAAAGAAGCTAAGCTAATTATCCAATAAGAATGAAACTTGCTTACCTTATTTTGAAGAGAGATATGTATGCCCTATGTATGGCTTAGCATTATGATAATCTAATAAAGTTTTTCTTAGCATTCTTGTCATTATGATAATGCTTATTAGAGGATTGCACTCCTATGTATGGCATAGCCTTCTTACTAGAATTGCTAAGCAATTTAGTATGTTACATGTGGCCTATTGATTGTTGAGCCTAAGATTTAGAAGAGGACTCAAAAAGCCACCTATGGAAACTTACGTCGAATCATTCTGGATAATGATTGCATCCTCTCTCTTACCATAGCTACTGATGCAGAGTTTGCTGATGTTAACTCCTTACATATAGTCATTGCTTCATCTTTGAGAAAACAAGTTCATAAACCATAAGCATTCTTCTTTTAGGCATCATTGCTCCATCAAGCTTTTTCTCATTGCAAAGCATTCCCCGCTACTGCCCCCCGTAGGAGTCTGGCTCGTGTCTTAGTCCTTATGTGGTTGATCATCTACTCAGACCTACTATTGATTCATAGCCTTGGTAAGCTATTACCTCACAAAATAGGGATTCAGATGTGAGCCCCTCGGGTGGATTCCTTCTTTTGCTCCTCAGCCTACAGTGTATTAGCAATCATTTAAAGCTGTTGTTCCCCTCTTAAAGGTAGATACATGTGTGTTACTCATTCGTTCGCCAATGGAATCACCACTTCTCATCTGACTTGCATGTGTTAAGATTGCTGGTGACATTCATCGTGAGCCAGGATATAACTCTTCATTAACTTCATAGTTTCATTACTTATAACTTCCTTGTTTATAAGCAAAGCTAATTTCAAATTTTCATTCTAAGATCGAAGTGAACGCTTGAAACCCTGCACTTCATAATACATCAACCATATTCAGATACTTTAAAATCATATTTAGATGCGTCAAAATCATATTCAAATTCCTCAAAATCATATGTATCATATTCAAATTCCTTAAAATCATATTAATATACTTTATAACACATCAATTATATTTAGATACTTCAAATCATATCTAATTACTTCAAAAATATTCCAATACTTCCTAATACTTTAATCACATTCATATACCTCAAAATCACAATCAGATACTTCATAATACATCAGTCATATTAAGATACTTAAAAATCATATTTAGATACTTCACAACACAATATATAGAATCATACAATATGGCCATCCCCACCTTATTGCATTAACACCACAGACTATTTTATTGATACCTAGACAATCACAACAAGGGAGCTAGACAAAAAAGAAAATCTCAAATTAGGCTTAATGATAATCATGCTCGAACTGGTGGCTTCTCCCACGTCAAGGTGACACTCTACCACGGAGTTATATCCCATGCTAATCTCATTGAGAAATAGAGCGAACAAATACGAATAATGAACTAAGACAAATCTAATTAAAAAATCAATTCAAAATCGAATGTATAACAAAATAGTCTAAAAAAAACATGGAATAAATCTAAATCAAAATAATAATACTACTAGAATAATAGTAATAGATTAACAACAATAGAATAATATAATAAATAATAGATATTTATCAATATATTGATAAATAAAATAATCAAATTAGATAAAAAAATAAAAGATCAAATAATAGAACAGAAGAGGTATAATAGAAAATAAAAAGATATAATAAAAAATAGAATAGATAAAATAGAAAATAGAAAGGATATAATAGAAAAGAACTATCTTTTCTCTATACTTTTTGCAATGCAGCCCTTACATAATCAATCAGTGCATACGGATAATCCTTCAATGCAACATAAGCCATTAGAAGGATCTCGAATTGCTTACCAAAGAACAAAAGCAAGGATCTTTCCTATCATCGAATAGATTCCTATTTGACTAGTGTACTACAACATGGTTAGGCTCACACTAACACATTCATTTTTGATCCAATTAAAAATTTTCCTTGTGAGGGATTAGGAAGGCATTGGAGCATGAACATGTGAATGGATTGGGTTGAGTTACACTTCAGGATGGTGTGGAAAAAGTAAGGAGATTCTCGAATGAAGGAAAGGAACCAATTCTTTTGAAAGAATTGAACGAGGAGCTGTATGAGGTGAAAATCTCAGATACTGTTCTGTAGAGTAATAGTAAGGGTGACTTTTCTTTCAATTTCTACTATCACCCCTAAAAAGTAAAACTCTACCTCACATAAAGTTTTTAGAGTATGATTGACCTTTGGATTACATATCACTACTTATATTGTTAGTATTTTCCATACTTTACATGAAAAATCTATAGTATTATAAGAAGAGGAATGGTTAAGGATTTTCTTAATATGAGATATCACATTGTTCGACAAACCCTAGACCATGTCAGAGTAAAGGATCACCAACAATGGTGTTCTAGTGCATTGTAGATTCTTATCCAAGACTTGTATCATTTAATGATGTCGTGTTAATTGCTAGAAATATGCAAAATGTATGGCTAAACCAATAACAAAAGTTTTGAAATGGGACTGGAGCAGGTTACCTATATTACAAAAGATCACCTTTTGAAAGAGATTTGATTCAAAACTACTAGACGTCAAAGGTGCCTTATTGGAATAAATTTAGAGGTCTTTCATTAATTTTTGCATGTGAAATTTTTTTTAAATACCTCAACTTTTTTATGAATAGGTCTGAGTCTAATAGCAATGATACAAAGCACTTCCTTTTACATTAAACAATTTTGGGAACCCAAGGACATGATCATGTGGATGTGTAAAATATAAGATTTCCCATCCTAGTAAGAAAAGGATGTAAATAGATACTCAATTTAAAGGGAAAGTGAGTAAAAAGTATTGCATACTCTATCCCATAGATGTGCATTGAATTTTGTGGAATACTATATTGGGTGAAAGACAATGTACGGCTTGGAGGGAGATTATTATCATCTTTTGAGATCCACCTGACAATATGGGTCAAAAAGAAAAACCTAAACTAAGTGATTTTTTAGCCCTTATCAAGATAAAACTAATTCTTTAAACTTTCTAATGTACATTCATGTCGAGGTGGTAGAAAAAAAATGCAAAATTTGATCTAATTTATTAGTTAGCAAGTTAGTTAACCATATTCAATAACACAAAAAAGAATCATTATCATATAATATTATCTATCGAGCCATGAAACAGGTTCAACAAGAGATAAAAAAAATCCACTATTTGTCTTTCGTAAAGAAATACATAGAGTAACTCTTGATATAGTAATCAAAGATGTGTAAGCAGATTGACACATCAGGTTCCTTTTGAAATAGGACTACATATGAAAAAGTGATTGCCATTTTTTGGTTATTATGGGCATCCTACAAGCATTTGGGTCAAAATCAAAATATGGCTTTCCAATTTAGTTTCAAAATAATAGATACTTCCAAAGGCCATGGCAATGCTATATGCAAAAAGGAAGAGACTCATAGAATGATAGAGGCAAATAGAGCTTTTGCACATTTTATTTAATCCAGGAATAGGATCTGTATGGACACATAGATTCATGGATCCATACATCTTGATCAAAAAAGAATCAATAGAAAATGAAAGAATCAGACTCAATCTTTCATAAAACAAACATAAAAGAAAAGAAAGATGAAACATAAATTACACATCAACTAAGCCATCTTAGGGGATTGCTTAAATGGAGAATCTAATAGAAATATCATGGAATAGGGTTTGTTCATGATCCTATTGTTAGGGATTCCATAAATATCTAATTCCAAAAGGAGAAAGTTCAAAATAATTCAGACTTTTTCATAGATTGAAAGCAGTTACGAATTCACGATCTGGCTTGTACAAAATGAAAACTTCATTCTCGATTCAATGATTATAAATTTATAACCCCAACACATTTCCATTTTTGTAGAAAAGTTCTAATAATTGTTTTATTTTAGTTAGTAAAAGGGATCTTGAACTACAAAGTAGACCTAGAAGCTAAAAGAGGTTATCCCAAGCAATTGCAAGAATTTGGTTCCTCAATATTCCTGATATAGTAGATGCTATCACACGTATAGTCATACTCAATTTGATTGAATTATTTTATCTGAAAGGAGATCTTTTCAAATTTCATACGCGAGGGATTCTTTTTTTGTTCGAAAAGGACTACTTATGGGCATTCGTTTTGTCTATTATATATTGATATAGAATAAATAAAAAGAATCAAGTTCAATAATGACTGTGCAAGAAAGATAGGCCTACATACCATCCACACCAGACTAGATAGAGTTTTCAAAGAACTTTTCATAAAATTGAGAAAAGACATATAATTTGAAATCCTTTTGTTATATAGCTTGATATATTCCTCCAGATAATTCAAATTGAAGCAATTTTATTTTTGACTTCAACCTATATGGCATGGTAAATTGATGGAAATACTCCAAGACTCCCCTTTGTCTTAAATTTTATATATTACAATAGGTAGTTATCATAATCATGGGATATAATTCACTTTCAAGATGCATTAATGATGAAATGGAAGACATAGGAGACTCAAAAACTAGTGCTAAAGGGTATGGAGGTTGGAGTCCTCTTCAAGGCATAATCATAAATAGATAAGATACTCAACATATCAATATTAACATGCCAAGTATCTTAATGTTATCTATTGATACAAAGTATCTCAGTGATCCTCACGATCCAAGTGTGAGCTTTGGTAGTCAATCATAGAATCACAGTGATCTTCTCTATCTAAATAATGAGGAGTCCATTTGAAAATCATGCACATTATGTGGATCCCACCTGAGTATACAAGTATACCTTTAAATTACTTATTTAATTCAACAAATGATTCATTATTGTAGTTAGAAAAAAACCATTTTAGTGGGCATGCTTTCGATGGAGGTTTCATTAGTGAAACTTTTTTGATAGTAATCTGAACTATCTAAATATTCTCTTGAAGTATCAAACTTTTTCCTTCAAATGTACATTTACTCACTCCCTCATAATTGTAGATTGAAGATTTTTGAACCTGTAGAAAGTACTGACATTGACTATATATTATATCTAGTTTAGTATTTGTGAAACATCTAATTACTCAAATTTATCAATAAATTTAGTGTTATTTGGCTATTGATTCCCATATTTTAAAAGGTAAGCTTACTTATTAGATAATTCTCTTTTTAATAATCTAATAAGTAGAAACATAGGAGTGTAATTGATAACAAGATTGCTAAGCCAAATTGCTTTATCACTTGTTGATGGTACCACACTACTAAGTAGCTTGCTTGTTTGTGAAGCACCATACAACAAATAGAAATTATTGTTTGTCATAAAATACTTGGATCTGAATGCCAACACCCATAGATAGTCTTTCCAAGCCATAACAAGCTTGCAATGCATTCAAAACCATGTTACCTACCAAGTCAACAAACTTCAAACTCGAAGGCCTCCACTCTTCTTCAAAGCATTAACCAATCTGTTGCATGCATAATTGATAGTGCTCCTAACAGTTAAACCACTCCACAAGTACCATCACATCATCATAAAAAATTTTGTTCAAAAATAAAAAATGGGCTAAGTAATACATAGGAATAGCAATTAGCATTGAGTTAATCATAACAATGTGCATGACCATCGATAGAGAAATGAACCATCTACTTGACACATAACTTTCAACACTATCAATAACAAATTGGAAGTCTTTTGCCTAAAATTTTGTTATTGTAATAAATATAGCTAAATATTTTAATTGAATAGCTAGACCAATAAGAAACTTTCTTGCTATTATTCTATGTCTACAATCTATCACTTATAGAATAATACTCTAGATTTTATAAAATTTATTATCTGAGAAGAAGTGTTGCCCATGCTACTTCAAAATGTTCAGTGTTTTGTGCTGCAACATAAGCTGTTGGTGCATGGATCAAAATGTCATTAGCATATAGAAGGCCTAGAAAATGTTGGTGAGGAAGGGCAATCTTGATCTTAATCAAGGTAGCTTGCTTCACCTAGTTCTTTTTCTTAATAAGGCAAGACCAATCATAAAAGGTATAGTGATATTGAGCACCCTTTCTTAAGACCCATGAATATTTTAATCCATAGATGGTAGATCCCACTAAACATAACCCCAATTGCTATTGTAGTGATACAAGTCCTGACCCAATCATACAAAATATTGAAGAACCATAAATGCTTTAGCATATGGTGCATAAATTTCTTATTAACTTTGTCATAAGTCTAGTCCATAAATAGCTTAAGTCTCACGAACCCCTCTTTAGCAGTAGACGCGTTCATATGAGTAGCCATCTTCTATGCCAAAAAACATATTATTAGATATAGCACAACCAAGCACAAAAGCTACTTACTCCCTTGGAAGAAAATCATAAAGCACCATCTTCAATCTACCCACTAATATATTTATAAAAACTATGTATCACATTGCAAAGCTTGATAGGTCTAAAATGTTTAGGATTTGAAGTACCTAGTACTTTAAGAATTCGAATTATCAATCTTTCTTCCACCTATTGTGCATATAGCTATCTGTAAAGAATTGTTTCATAGTTCTGATAATATCTATCTAGGTAATGTTCCAATATCCATGCACAAACTCTACAAAGATGTCATCCACAATAGAGGCTTTGTTTTGAAAGACATAATGACATTCATAATCTCATCTTCACTTATTAAAGCCACTAAACCTTTCACTTTCTCACTATTAATAATTCTCAAAGGTTGAATGATAAGGGAGGATTAAATTGGCTAAAACTAAACCACCTTCTATTAAAACATTTCATGAGTATATCTTTAATGTCAATTAGGGAAGTGACCAATTCCTTATCATAATTTTAAAGATGATGTATATAATTTCTTTTGTACTTAGAAGTGGTCACTGCCTAAATGAAATGCATGTTCTGATCCTCAAGGTTGGCCTAATGAAGCTTTGCTTGCTACCACCACCATGGTTCTTCTAAAGCCATAGTGTTCTTGTAAGAGGTAATACATTATGCCAAAAGATCATGTAAAGACTTAGCTAATCCCATCTCACATTCATTAAGTTAATGCTCTTAGAACTCGTTAAACTGCCAAGGTGTATTAAAAAAATTGCCAACCTCTACTACACTCCATTTCTTTGAAATAAATAATGCTCTATTAAATTTAGTGGATAGATTATCCATAGGGTTGCTCCTAATAGTTCTATTCCCATCTACTTGCACAATATTAGTTGAATGTGGAAATGATAACTAAAAGTTTTGAAATTGGATTTTCCTTTTTGTTTTATTCAAGATAGTTGTCTTAATTGGATTAGCAAAGGGTAGTGGTCTGAGCATATATGTGGAAGATATCTCATTATTTTATTTGAGAAGTTTGCATACCATGAATGTTTGGCAAAGCTCTGTCAATTCTTTCAAATAAATATGCACTACCCTCCTTATAATTACACAAAGTGAACCTATTCCTAATAAATACCAAGTCTATTAGATCTAAATCATGTATGAAATTGAAGAACTCATACTGAGCTTCATGAATACTAAATTTCCCCTTTTTTCTTCTTATTCTATGAAGGTAGTACATCAAAATCTCTTACAATAATCAATAAACTACCAAACTTTGTAGATTCTCTAATTTGGCTTCCTGCTTCCTCGTAGATCATGCAATATTTTGATGCGTACACCAAAAAACACAATTAAGGGTTGTTCCTGCAAAATTCCACTTAGATAGTAACCACTTATGAGGATGACTAAACAATCTTAAACTCCATCAAATGCTCCTATAAAGCATCAATATCACCTAACAATCTAATGAAATATTAGACAAAGAAGAAAAGCTTGTCTACCTTATACCTATTAAAGTTCTCCAACTGAGTTCCAATGAGGGAACAACTAATACCGTATTTTCCCTTACTAAGCACAATAAGTAGCTACACGATTTTGTTACTCTAATCCATCAAATGTTTTGTATTGCAAATACAATCATATATTGTTAGCAAAACTTACACATAAGCAAATTGTACACCTCTGCAACACACCCAACCATGCAAGTTCTATGTTTTGGGTCGTTGCACTTTCACAATAGCATTTGGGACACAAATACAATACTAATGAAACATCTGCTTACAAATATTCCAAATCCCATTTGACGTCCTCCTCCTACAGGTGTCCTCTAACATAAAAATAACATAACAATTCTAGGTAATTAAAAAATATCTCACCCTTGTTTGAGTTATATTTAAGTATTTTCTGAACCATCAAAAAAAATTTCTTGTCAAAACTAGCACACCGTTACTCCCAATTTTCCCCCACTACAGTAATTTGATTTACAAAGGCTTATTTGCTGCATAGTTAATCTTTTATGACTAAAACTCTATAACTTTCACTTCTTATGAAATCTATAAGAACTTAGCATTGCATACATCTGCACTAGTTGCACATCCTTTCTTTGTCCATTTTTGTGTCATTATAAACACTTGAGTAATTTGTCTTTTTATTAATGACCACATCCTGACCAAACTTCACGTTGCCTTCTCCTATTTCACAGCTACAACAAAGCTTCAGCAAAGGTTGGATCATATCGAGCAAGATGATCTCCATACAAGTAACAAAAAGCCTCTAGATGTCATGCCAACTGAAGTCCAGGTGATTAGTAGCAATACAAGAACTCAAAATTCTATTGTTATAGTTAAAGAAAGAATGTTGAAGCACCTCATTGTAGTTTGCCTTTAAGGAAATGTAGCTAGCATCCTTTTCAAGTCCTTCTCCTAAGGATGTCCTTGTCTAACTTAGAATTAAAGTATCAATTCTAGGCAACTGAGGAAACTCTCAACTATAGAAGAATTCTATTCCAACAATTACATGGCCATCAATTAAGTTGTTTCTCACAAATAATGCACCATTACTCCCACTTTGCCTCTATTATACTAAATTGATATGCACAACTTCTTTAATGCATAGAAAATCTTCTAGTTGCTAATTATCTACAGCTTCCTCTACATAGAATTTCTCTACAAATTCTATGTAGAACACATCTCCAAAAATTGCACATCCTCGTTGTTGCCCATTTGAGTCTTTCTTTTTCTATAAACACATGAAAAGTTTGTAATCCTATTAATCTCTATATCCTTACCAAACATAATGTTTTGCCTTTCTATCTCAACTAAATCCATGCTTGAGCCAAGCTAGAAGCTTAACTAACAAGATGATCACCAAGTCGGTAATCGGAAACTGATTATGCTTCATGATATCTACAACAAAATAATAAAGTGTGCAATAATATGAAAACCTTCACTGGTCTTGTCCAACCTAGCAAAAATACCTTGCATTAATGAAAACATGAAGTCTTGAACAGCACTGAGTATAGTTAGCAAATGAAACCAATAACACCACAAACATCTGTAATTCCTTAGAAGGTCCCAAAAAGAAAATGGTGCTGCCCAAATTTAACTTTTCTCTATAATACCACCATTTTTGTGTTTTAAATTTCAAATGAACAAGGGAGAATCCCCTCTCTTTATTCATTTTCATATTCATTATCATCTTTAAATCCATTCTATGGGGCCTTAGCCCCTTTCTCGAGCTTGAGGTGGTGAGATCAGTGGATGAATTGGAAATATCCATGACTTTTACCCACTTTGCCAAAATCTACACCTTAATCTATGATGAGTCACTGTACTTATCAACCACATTCTTTCTACATGATATGCAATGCTTTTTTCGTATTTATTTCATTTTTCCATTACTCTTTTTAATTTGGTATCTACTCCTCTTGGGTGGCCCCCTCTACACCCATCATTTTTAGATCTGGATCTACCCCTATAAGAGCCTACATCATATCTTCCATCATGTATTACTTACTATATTTTTAGTTGCTCATTTCTTTTCCATTTACATTCCTCCTCTATCGTGTTACTATAGACACTTTCATCTCTTAGTTTGCATAACCACCCAAGGTCCCACGCTTTGTCTCTATTCATCATCAACTTTTTATCACCACTTTCATCACATTGGTCCCCCTATTCTTATGCTTACTAGGTTCTAACTCATAGAACATGGACACTTTGTTGTAATAATGGTATGGATCAACTCACTAGATGTACATATCCAAATGCATGTGCCACTTTGCCACAGTGAGCCTGACAAAAAGAAGTCTCTCATACCCAAACCTCTTGAAGGATCGGTCCAATGGTCTATTCAACCATATATCCACTCTAAACGTCTTAGGCAGGTCAATTCTTACACATATTATGGCAAAGTATGACCTTTTTATGTTAGTCATCCAACCATGAAAGTAAATAGGCTTTTCCAAAGCCTTGGCAGTGCACAAAACATTCTATCCCAATGTACAAGAGGGAGTGCCTAAAAACTAATCCATGCTAGGGATCGCATAATTGTTGAGTACTTAGCCTAAATTTAGGTGTCCATATATCGAATCATAATTCAAGGCCAACAACCTACTAGGGACCTCCCAATTATGCTAAGTCTCTATTAGTAGCTAACTCAGAGTGCAAGCTAAAATATCCAACTAATAAGTCTAAAATCCAAAATCCACTTAAAAGCCCTCATCAATAGTATAAATGTCTGCCTACAACAAACCAACATGATAATACCATTTCTAATGAGCTTGTGGATCATAAGCATCATTAGAAAGGTCAATTTCATCATTTATAATGGAGGTCTCACTTAGTGCTATCACCTTCACATTTACATTTATCAGTTTCTCGATGTAATTACAAAACAAAGCTCCAATGGAGATGTTGTTGCCATATTTCACTCTATATGCTATAAAAGAATCCTTGAAACTCACCTTAGTTGGATTACATGCTAACTTGTTATTTTTAAAAGACTTTCCCTCATCAGCACTTCAACATTTTCACAAACACTTTGAGTGCACCTTCTTAAAACAACTTCTTTAGCATTAATTGGATTAATATAGTAGATAATTTTGTAAGCTCTTTTTGATTTAGTTCATTATCTAGTGTATTCAACTCTTACACCATTTATCTTGTCACAATTACTATGTTCAAATTCATAGCTAATGCAATGCACATCCATGAGGATTCACCCTCAGATGAATTCACTTCATAGCAAACTTCCTTTGACTTTGATGCATCTAGTGTTGTTGCCATAATATTTCCTTTATTACCCAAAGTACCACTACCACAATATGTTAGAGGACTAACAGCATGAAAAATGTTGGGATACCTAGAATTGTCACCTGTTGGGATCATAGCGTCTACTCCCACCACTTGTGTCTAAGAAGATTGCTCCATGTACCTTACCTTTTTGTAATCTTTCTTGACCTCAAGCCTACAATTAGTCCCAAAAACACACCAAGTACTCAGATAAAATTTGATATAATGTCCATTTCAATGTTTGTTGGTAGTAGAGAACATGACCCATAAACAAGCCTTCTATTGATTCTATCTACCTCTTTTGCCTACAATTCTAAAGTCCTTCAAAATCCTAAATTCTTTGAGTTATTTGATAAAGAAATGGTCAAAGCCTACAAAAAAACTCTTGTTAGAAAGGTTCATACATAAAATAAATAGGGCATACAACAATCCTATGCAAAATCATACATAAAAATGTGATGTGCAATCCAGTTGGTTGAATAGTTGTCTAGGCACACAATGTGGCACATTTTGAAAAACTACATATTTTGCACAAACTTGATAGCACTTTGATAATTACCTATACATGTAGTAGATGCATGGGGTTGGCTCACTTATGTAATGACTATTAGAGAGTAGCATTCTAAGGAGCTCCATAGCTTCAAGAATAGCAATAGTTTCCCTTGTTGAAAACTGAATCTAAAATCCAAGATCTACCAACAATAGTAATAGTCCTACCCAAGTCATCAAGAATAGCTATACCAATTCTAGTATTTTGATAATCTTACACTATTGTATTGCAATTGAGCTTAACCTACCCTGCTGGTGGAAGAGTCCAATAATTGTTTATAAATAGCTTCTAAAGGCCGTAGGAAGTCCCACTAGATGTGAATGGAGAAAAGGAACAAGTAGTTGTAGCAGCATTGAGTTAAATATTGCTTTGAAGTGCAGCCAAACTCAGTACCTTGCCCACTTGTTCTTGGAAATTTCAATTAATCATAAGGTGATATAATGTAAAAATGTCAAATTTAACTACATGCAACATAGTTAAGACTTGAATATTTGCCATCATCTTGTTAAGTAGCTCATTGAAAAATTTAAAATTTTTGTTGTTAGCCCCATCATACATAAGATAACGATTGCAAAATTGCTTCCCAAAAAAATCTTTCCCTTATCACATTCCCATAAGCTATGTTGAACATCCTATTGCACGTTATAGCTCTATGGACAAAATAGTTGCATCTCAATACCTCTTGCACACACCCAAGAGTGAGTTGGAAGAAAGTTCAAAATTAATCTAAAAATGAACACACTAACTGATGCTATAGTTTCAAATTCCAACTGTTATTCAATTATAAATCAAATACGAACTACTGTAGATGAATTTTTATTCCAATGCCATGTCAATATGATTAAAGAATCACACAACCTTTTCATTTTATTTTCCTTATGGGGAATGCATAACCTAAAACAACAAAGTAGGCATGAATATATTTTTTATCTTTATCATGGTTCCACATACCAAGTTGCTTAACCACCTTTGCAACATTTATTAGATGTTCCACTTCCATGTTGATATAAGTAGGCTAGAAAGCAATTGGAAAAGTACTAGCAAATTATCTGTCTAAAACAAAACTTTCTTTCCAACAATGATTCCTAAAATTGCATTTTCATTTGTCCAAGGCATCGTACTACTATGTATCCTACATGTATACAAAGACACACATATCATATAAAGATTATTGTTTAGCATAAAATACTTAAATCTAAATGCTTGAATCGAAGGACCATCAACCAACCTACAATGCTTTGCGATCAATGTTACAACCATGTTGACAAACTACAAACTCCAACAGCTCCGTAATTCCTAGGAAGAGTGCCAATTTCTAGCTTACATAATGTATAGAGTTGCTAACAATTGAACAACTCCACTAGTACCATCGCATCAATTTCTCAAACTCATCAATAATGTTCTTTAGAATTAAGGACTAGGCTAAGAGATATATAAGAATAGTAGCAAGCACCAAGTTGATCATGATAAGATGCCCCATCATTGATAGAACTTGAGCCTTCATCTTCACACAATTTTCAACTGGATCAATAATAAATTAAAAGTCATTTTTTCCAAATTAAGTTGCTTCAATTGGTATGGTGAAATATTTTATTTGAGTAGCTTGACTCATATGTAACTTTCTTTCTATCATTTTTCTATGCTTGCATTCCATCACCTTATTGAACAATACTTTGGATTTGCAAAAATTTACCACCTGGCCAAAGTGTTGCCCATATTGCTTCATAATGTCCCAAGTAGTTTATGTTAGGCTTGTGTAGATCAAAATGGCATCTATATAAAGAAGGTGAGTAATCATTGGTGAGAAATGGCCAATCCCAATCCCAATAGTTGGGAAGTCTTTGAGTTGCGTAATAAATAAATGGCTAAAGGCTTCAACAAACAATCCTTATGGAGGTTAATAATAAAATTAGAAAAAAGATAATGCATAAGTAGTTTGGGAAAGGGCATTCCCCAATCCCATATAAAATCATACAAAAGAGTATAATGCACAAACCAATCGACTACACAACTATCTTGACACAATATGTGGGGAAGTTTGAAGAATCACATACTCTTCAAAAAATTAGCAACGCTTAGATAATTACAACTATAAGAGGTTGACACAAGCATCCATCTCACTTCAAAAATGGAAGTTGGAGAGCTGGATTCAATTTTTGTAGCATGAATATTAGGAAATAGTGTTTTAAGGAGCTCCATGGTTTCGAGAATAACAATAGTTTCCATGATAGAGACTGCTCTTAAAATCCACATTTTGTCAACAAAAGTAGTAGTCTAGCCCAAGTGATCCTAAACAATTATGCCAATTCCAACATTAAGAATCTCTTTCACTATTGCATCGCAATTAGGCTTAACCAACCATATTAGAGTAGTCCAATAAGAGGTTACACAAAGTGCTTGAAGGTTGCAAGAACTCTCACAAGATGGGCTTAGATGAATGGAACATGAATTAGTAGAAGCAACATCAAACTAATTTTTTCGTCGAAGAGCAACAAGGATAAACATCGTACCAACATATGCATGTAGATTTCTATTAAACCAAAGCAAATACAACTCTGTAGTAGAAAACTTGATTGCTTATGATGCACTAGCAACTTCAATATTAAACTCCATCTAGTTCAATAGATCCTTTATGTTTTAAAATCCATGTTATTATTCCATTAATCACTAAGATTTGTAATTTTGAAGTTGCTTGCCTAGAATTTGTTTTCCTTGTGACATTCCAAAAAGTAAAGCATAATATCTTCCTCCATCTCATAGCCCCATGGACAAAATGCTTGGTTCTCTTTACCTCTCACACAGATAAAGCAATAAGTGTGAAGTAAATTGAAAATTAATGTCTACATAAACAAAATCACTCTATGCTATAATTTGAAATTCCAAATCCACACTTCTTCTAGGAATAAATTTTAGCTATTGTACATTTTGTAGTATATAACTTTTGATTGCAGCACTGTTTCTTCAATCTCATTGAAATAGAACATATCCTTTGAATTTGATCTTGTCCAAGAGGAGTGCATAATCCTAAAAATCAAAGTAGATACAAACCAATTTTGTATCATAACGTTTTCCCAAACACCATGCTCCTTAACAAGTTCTATCACTCAAATTGGATGTTACATGTCCATATAAATATATGTGGGCCACAGTGCATTTGCAAAAAAGATAAGCAAATTATCCAACATGAAAGAAACTTGCATGTCCTTTACAATTCACCAAACCATTTTCTTATTTGTTCAAGGCACTACACTACAAAGTAGCTTTCATGTATGGGAAGCCCCACTTGATATATACAGATTATTATTAATCATACAATACTTGGTCTTGAATATCTGGACCCTTAAACATGCCTCCTAATCCATAACCTACTTTTTGTTCTTTGCAGTCAATGCTATGTATCATGTAGACAAGCAATGAATTTCAAGGCCATCACCCTCTTTAGGTAGAGTAGCCAAATTCTATAGAATTACTAAATTAGAACCACTTTGTAAGTACATATGTATAATTTTTTAACTACTTAATAATGCCTTTTAAAATAAAAGAATGGGATAAGTACTATATAAGAATAACAATAAGCACTGGTCGATCATGATAATATGGCACGTCATGGATAGAGCCCTGATCCTCCACCCAACCATGAAATTTCTAACTCGATCAACAAGAAATTATAGTTTTTCTCAATAATATAGTTTTTATAATAGGAATGCCTAAGTTTTTCAAATGAGTAGTTGGGGACAAACATCGCTTCCTGTAATCATCTTCATATGGATGCATTCTATTACACTACTAAACAATAATTTCGATTTGTTAAGATTGACAAATTGACTTGAATGTAGTCGATACTGTTTCATAGTGTCCCAAATGGTCCTTGCTATAAAATTAATGGGTAGAGCATAGATTCAATTATGATCATCATAAAAAAGGTGAGAAATAGTAGGTGAAGAAAGGCCACTTTTGATCTTAACCATGGTTGTAAGTTCCATCTACTACATAATAAGATAAGAGAGATATATGGATATCAATACTATAATTTTGTGGTGATAATGGACACCCTTGCTTAAGACCCCACATAGCTTCAATCCACGAAAGGTGAACTCAATTTAGCATAATCTGATTTCTTGGTGCAGTGATACACACCTCAACCCAGTCAAACCAAATATTTGTAAACTATAAATTCTTTAACATATCAAGCACAAACTACTAATTGACTTATTATAGTCTTAGTCCATGTGTAGCTTAAGAGCCATGAGCCCTTCACTTATTCCAGTTGCATTCATAAAAGCTGTCATCACCTATGCTAAAAGTATATTATCAAATGTAGCTCTCTAAAGCATTGAATAAACATTTTCCCTTGTTTATTTTGGGAAGCATCATCTTTAATGTACCCACCAAAATTTTAGCCACAATGTTGTATGTCACATAGCAAAAACTTATCAATCTAAATTGTTCAGGTTTTGAAGGACCTTAATCCTTTGGAATAACTATAACTAGCATATCTTTCACTCTTTTCATCAAACATTTATCATTAAAAAAATTGTTTCATAGTTGTGACAAACATCCTGATCTCAACATCACTTATTAGTGTCGTAAGAGCTATTGCATGTTCATTGTTGATAGTTTTCTAAGTTGAGGTGTGGAGAAATATATTGCCCAAAGTGACCTCATTTCTTGTTAAAGTACCACATCAGTATTTCTTTAATTTAATTTAGTGAAAGCTACCAATTCTCTACTATCATTTTTATGTTAATGATTATAATTTCTTATGTAGGTAGAAGTAGTCACATCTTCAAAGAAATATGTGTTGTAATCTGAATGGTTCGCCCAATGTATCTTGGCACACTGCCACCACCAAGATTTCTTTAAATCTATAGCACTACGATATAAGGTTATATATTAAGCCAAAAGATCATGTCTTAGCTCATTTAACTCCAACAAATTTTTTTAAGCTTGAACTTCTAAACTTTTATTTTAACTTGCAATGCTTGCTAAGGATATTATCAACTTTTGTTACACTCAAGAGACCACCAAGCACTAAACATTCTCTAATTTGGTCTCGAGCTACCTTATGGATCACATAATTTTTAGATGCATATACCACACAACATCACCAAGGGAGTTATTGTCAACGGTCTCTTGCATAGACATAACCTATGAGGTTGCCTTCATAATCTCAAGCTCCACCTATTTACTACATAATAACACAATACCACTGGATAAACCAATTAAGGCTTCGACAAAGTAGCTCAAATTCATTCTTAAAATAATTGTTGTTGCATGCTTATTGAAGTTCTCCACTCAAGTTCCCAATTAAGCAACATTGATACACCATCTTCCCTTATAATGAGCTACAAGTAGTCTCAAATGTTTGCTACTCTAACATCATAATTGTTCAAAACTACTAATGTAATCATATATTATTGGATGGAAAAAAAGACTTGCACTTAAGAAACCTATAAATATGAACCACATAATCTCAACAACACTAGGAACTTAAGCACTAGTAGTAATTACATTTCAAGAAAGAAGGCTTAATGAATGATCAAGTTAATTTTTACCATTCCAATAGTTTTTCTAAGTCCTATTTGAGATTCTTTCCTGACAAACCTTCTCCTCTTCCTTAAAGTTAGTATGCAAAAACTAAGTAAATGAAGATTCTAGCCCATCAATAAGGGTTCTTTTCGAGCAATTCAAATGCCACCCAATGAAAATGGCACACAAAAGTAGCATACTAGTGCTCCCAATTTTGCCTTTGCTAAGCAAACTGAAGTACATTTATTTCTTTGATGTAGATGAATTCGCCTAATGCCTAAAACACTATAGCTTTTTTGGTATAATAAAATAGTATTTAGCACTATGGTGGTCATACAATCAGGGCAATGAAACATTATAAAATTTGATTTCCACTATAATAAACAACCATTGTTGCCTATAATAACACAAAGAATATTTTTCAACAAAGCTCTCCATGAATTGTTCCTCCTCTTAGTGGCCATTTAAAGTCCTTTTGTTGCACATATTTGATAAAATTGTATTTCTATTACCCGCCTTATTTCAAATTAACTTCATGTCGTTTCCTCTTTATTCATAGCTATATCCCAACAGGAACCATGCTTTAACCTTGACCAGCAATATCATCTCCAAGAAAGTAGTAGAACACCTTTATTTTTTTATGCCAAGTGAATTTCATACTATCCATAGTAATGCAACCAAGAAAGATTCTACACATATAACCCATGAGAGACGGTTGAGACTATTAGCAACTACTTGCACTTATGGAAACATTCCATCTTCCCAATGATGTCCTCTTCCTAAAGACATCCTCTTCTATCTTATAAACATAGTACCCTTACTAGGCAATGGACGAAATGCTCAACAATATATGAACTCTACCAAAGTGATTCAAAGTCCAACCAAATAAGTTGTATCTCTAGGATGGTACTCCATTACTCCCACTTTTCACCTTGTGTATAATATAAATATCTAAAAGCTTCATCGCTACATCAAGAACCCTTCATTTAATAATTTTTTACAACTTACTCTACCAATAGTTTCTCCTAATATTTTGAACTTAATACATCTCCAAACTTTGTTCATCCTTACTATTACCAACTAGCCTCCTTCTTATGTTGCAAGCATTAGAATAATTCTCATTTTTGTTATTCACTATATATTGATAAGAACTAAATGTTTCTTCTACCCACCTCATAGTTCTCTCCATGATTGAGTAATGTATGAACCATCTCAAGCTAGATAATCATCAATATGTCACAAAATCCTCCTATTTTTACGTCAAGTGAGCTTAATACTATCAGCATCAATGTAGTAGTCAATACACAAATACGAATATCAATGCCTTATCTACCCAAAACAAACATGATCCTAATTAAACAAGTTCATCCCCAAGTAGATAGCCAAAAGCCTGAAGTGCTATACCAAATAAGCATCATTCAATCAATAGCATTATAATAATGATTCCAGTAATATCAATGCCTCATCTTACCTTATTCTCCCCAAAAAAAAGACCTACATTTACCACAAAATACATCTTCATAAAATACCACATATTGTTTCTAAATGCATCCAATATCATTGCAGCATTCTGCACTTTCACAACTACTTTAGGAAATAAGAGGCTGCTTCCTTTGTTGAATCAAATCTTTCTCTACACAACCATTACTTTTACTTTTTGAATTTTCACAACTATTGGGGAGAATCTATTCCCTTTATTTCTTTTTATTTTCATTATCAACACTATTCATTCTAAGGAGCATTTTGTTCTTTCTTAAGCTTCAGGTGGATCCACAACAATGGATGGACTAAAATATTCTTGATTTCTGCCTACTTTCCCAAAATTGTAGCCGTGCTTTGTTGAAGGTGACCAGGGCCATTAAGCACATCCTTGCTTCTTGTTCAACATGGTTTTTATTTGTATTACTTTCATCCTCCCTTTGAGATTTCTATGTTAGTACCTACTACATCTTGGATGAGCCCTGACTATGCCCTTCATTCTTAGATTTGGATCTTAGCCTGTATAATGCTTTCACCTTTTCTTCCAACTTGTCCTACTTACTAAGATTCTATCTAAACATATCTTCCCCATTCTCATTCCTTCTCTATTATGCAATTATGAACATTCCCTCCTTTATGTTGCATAATCATCATTGATCCCAACTTCTGACTCCATCTGCATAGCTATTTTCCCACTATTCTTGTTTTGGTCATGTCCTACCTCAATATGACAAGAACTTTAAACAATGACAACATTTTGGGCTAGCCTACTAGATGGACATAGATTTGATGAATGTTCTACTTTATCACAAACGAAGTAGATTAGGGAAGTGCTTATTCTTACCTATAAAATGATTGTCTCAATGCTCTTTTTAGTCATATACCTACTCTAAGAGGCTTAAACATGTTAATTTTAATACATACTCTTAAAAATGATGACCTCAACATATCATCCATCCAACCATCTATCAAAATTGGCTTACTTATTTCCTTGGAAAAGCATAAATGATTCTCCATTTTTGAATACATGAGAGAGTGCCAAAAAATTTATCAATACAAGGGCATACTTTATTTTAGAAGTACTTGGCCTAAATCTAGGAGTCCATATCTCCAATCCCGATGGAAATCTAGCAAGCTACCAAGGACCACGCAACAACACTGAGTCTCTATCAATAACTGACTCAAAGTGTAGAAAACAATAGCCAAATGATAAGTCTAAGATGCGAAATACACTATAACATCTCTATTTGTTTAAATAAAAGTTATTTTTTTAATATTAAGAAAATATTTGGTATGGTGGAAGGAGATATATTAAAGCAACATAATAATAGTAAATCAAAGAGATTCATAGGTCATAAAAGAGAAGATTGAGAGTTTCATAGTAATATATTCAAATAAAAAATTAAAGAAATGTGATAAATTATATGGCTTCCCCAAGATACTTAGAAGATCTACTGTGATATCCTCGAACATTAATACGGGTATGAATTTAAAAGTCTAATAAAGTTTGAAAGAAATAAAAGAAAATAATGACTTTGAAAGTATTAAAAAAATATTTAGTTGAATAAATCATTATCGCAATGGACACAATGACAACTCTTTCATCTTGATTAGATATCAATTGCAATTGCTACAAATTACAAATGTAAAAAAGTATAAATATTAAAACAATTATTAGTTTAATGTTAAGAAAAAATATATTAATGCTAAAGTTAGATAAATTGAAGAAAATTATTAAAGGTAAATCAAAGACATACTAAATGTCACACATGATGAGATTTAGAGTTACATAGTAGCAAAAGTAAATCAAAGCAAGAAATTTAGAAAATTAGATAACCTACATGAGAAAGTTGCATTCTAGTATACTTAGGGGATTGAGTGTAAAATCTTTGAATATCAAATTGGTACAAATTAAAATATCTTATAAGGCATTACAAAAACTTTAAAATTTGAAATAATTATAAATATAAAAATTGATATTTAAATGAATAGTGCTTAAGGAGATGATTTCAATGATATTTATTTCATCTTGATTATAGCTAGTTTAGAATTGTTATGAATTGCAATATTAAATAAGCATAAATAATTAATTTTTTTAAAATATTAAGTAAATATATATTAAGGATAAAGTTTAGTAAATTTAAATAAGGTAATATAATTAAATCAAAGTGATGTAAAAGGCACATGGGTGGAGAATTGGAGTTGTATAGTAATAGAACTCAATCAAAGCAAATAATTTGAAGAAATGAGATAAATTTTATGGGAGAGTTGCTTTTCAAGTTACTAATGAGATCGAGTGTGACATCTTCATGATCAAATTATCAACAAATTGAAATATCTCATGTGCCATTTCAAAAGTCCACAAAATATAATGTTTAAAATATGAAGTAAATATTTGTTTGGACTAAGCCCATTGAGATAAGACTAATGACCTTATTTCATCTTGATTGGACATCAATTGAAGTCTCTATGAATTGTAAATCAAAGAAAGAAAATATAAAAAATAAAATATTTTTTGAATATTAAGTGAAAAATTATTGAAGCAAAAATGAGACAAATTTGAAGTAATATATTATAACCAAATCAATATGATGTACAGGTCAGTTGAAATAGAAATTCATAGTAATATAACTAATTAAAATGAAACTTTAAATAAAGCAGAAAATAGTTTAAGAAACTTGCCTAACAAGTTACTGAAGATTTTGAGTGTTAATTACTCTGCTATCAAATTAGACTTGAATCAAAATGCTTTAAAACTTTTCATGCATCTTATTAAAGAAAAAATATAGAAATATAAAATCCTTATTTAATTAAATAGAGCTCATCATGAAAGTTATAAAACATTTATTTTATCTTAATAAGATCTCATTAAAAAAAAATTAATAAATTATTCAAAAAATAAGCATAAATAGTAGTAAATTATTTATTTTATTTTAAATAAATATTAAATGTCAAGTGAGATATATTGAAATAATTTAATATAACTAAATTAAAGTGATGTAAAGGTCATATGAGAGGAGATTTAGAATTACATAGTAATATAATAAAAGTAAAGCAAAGCATTTAAAAAAATATGATAAATTGTAAAAGAATATTGTTTTTCAAGTTGCTTTGGAGATTTATTATAACATTCTAATTCGTCAGATCAAGTAGTAATCAAAATATCTCATAAGGTATGCCAAAACTATAAAAATTTAAAATATATTAAAACAAGAAATGAATTTTTAAACGAATAGGTGTCCATCAGATGAATCTAATTTTATTTTCTTAGTCCTAATCATACTTCATTTGGAATTTCTATGAGTTAACAATTAAAATAAGAAATAATAATGATAATAATAAATTATTCTTTTTATGTTATCTAATTATATGTAAAAGTTTAATTAAGGTAAATTAAAAGAATGTTATATATCATAATTGAAGTTAAGTAACGGTCACATAAGATGAGATTTTTAAATGCATAATAAAATAATCAAACCAAAACAAAAAATTTAAAGAAAATAGAAATGATATTACAATGTTTCATTTGATGATACTAAAAAGATGAAGAGTAACATCCTTAATCATCAAATATATTATGTATTTATGTATCTTTTTCATCATTCAAAATTCATAAAAAATATTTAAAAATATAAAATGAATATTTAACTAGATAGACATCTTTGAGACGAGTCCAATAGCTATAATTTTGTTGTGATCGTACCTTTTTTACTGTTGCTATGAACTACCAACATAAATAAGCATAAATAATCATAAAATGCTTTTTTAATATTAACTTAATAAAATTAAAAATTGAAGTGAGATGAATTGAAACTATATAAATTGAAGTAATAAAATTAGCGTTTCAATGTAAGAATCAAAATCTAAGCAATACTTTTGAAGAAATAAGATAAATAATACATGGATGTTGCCTTAACGGTTGTTAATGAGATCGAGTGTAACATCATCCATCATTAATTTATCTGCAAGTCAAAATGTCTCATAAAGTTTAACAAAATTAAAGAAAATAAGATATTTTAAAAAAATAAAAAATAAATTTTTAAATAGATATAACTTATCGTGATTGGTCTAATGATATTTTCTTCATCTTGATTGGACCTCATTTTGAATTACTATGAAATACTAATATAAATAGACTTAAATAAAAAATAATGATTTTACAATTATGTAGATAAATGTTGAATTTGAAATAAAATAAATTTAAGAAATGTATTGTAACAAAATTATATTGATGTAAAGGTCACATGATAAGAGGTTTAGAGTTACATAATAATATAACTAAATCAATGCAAAACATTCGAAGAAATGAGATATATTTTAAATGAAAGTTTCATTCCAAGATACAAAGAAGATGGAGTATAACATCCTTGATTGCTGAAGTGGAAATGAACCAAAATACCTCATAAAATAAGGTTTGACATGAAATATCTAATAAAGTGTGTCAAATCCTTGCAAAGTAAAAATATTTAAAAATATTTTAAAAATATTTAATTATATAGTTGTTATTGAGAGAAGTCTAACAACTTCCTTTCATCTCCATCACACATCATTAAAAACTATTATGAACGTAAATATGTGCAAGTAATATTAAATATAATTTGGATATGTTGGACATTTATATTAAAGCTAAAATGATATAAATTTAAGTAGTGTAATAAAAACATTTCAATAGTCATAAATATTAGATTTAGATTTACTTAATAATAGGAAAATTAAAGAAAAATATTTTTAGAAAATGAAATCTAAGATCGTTTGGAATTACTATAAATTACAAAAGTAACTAGAAAAAACAAATATGACTTTATTATTTTACTAAAATAATATAAATTAAAGAAATGTAATACAACTAAACAAATATAAAACATTTGAAGAACTTAGATAAATTATATGGTAAAATTGCATTCAAAAATATTTATGAGATTCAGTATAACATCCTCAATTGTCAAGTTAAGTATGAATCTAAATGTTTTATAAAGTGACCTAAAACTCTTGAAAATAAAATATTTAAGAATATAAAATATATATTTAATTTTATAAACCTCAACAAGACGAGTCAATTGACTCCAAAAGTGATTAAAATTAAATAATAAAAACTTATCATTTTAATATTAAGTTTATGTATAATAAAGCTAAAATGAGATAAATTGAAGAATTTTAATATATCCAAATTAATATGATATAAAGGTCGCATGTGAAGAGATTTAGAAATACATATTAATATAACTAAAAGATACAAATAACTTTAATTAAAATTGATATAAATAACATCAAGGTAATAAACATATTTATTAAAAAATTATTATTTTTATATTAAGTAAATATATATCAAAACTAAAATTAGGATTGCTGAGTTAAAGTAAAATGACATAAAAAAAAGAGTTGTAAAGGTAACACGAGAAGGGTTTGAACATTTAATAGAAATATCCAAATCAATGTAATCTATTTTAAAAAATGAGATAAATAAAATGAGTTGCATTCAAAAATACTAAGTAGATTGTGTATAACATTCTGAATTATTAAAAAGGCATGAAATGGCTTTTAAATAGTAAACAATCCAAAGAAAATATTATTTGAAATATAAGAAAAAATATTTGATTTGACTGAGCTCATTTAGACAAGTCCAACAACTTTTAGCTTTTTAATTAGACATTGTTCAAATATACAAAACTTAACGAATTAAATAAGTATCAATATTGTTCGATTATTTATTAATATTAAGTCAACAAATGTTAATACCAAAATAAGATAAATTAAAATAATCAAAATCAAAGTGATGCAAATATCACACAAGAAGAGATTTAAAGTTATGCAGTAATATAAGTCATTCAAAGACAAATATTTACAAAACTTTGATTATATGAGAATGTTATATTACATGATATAAGAAGATCAAATGTAATGTCATTGATTATTACAATACGTACAAGAAAATGATCATTAAAGAATAAAAAATCGTTAAACGGAAATAATAATATAAAAATATTTAATTAGAATGCATTCAATTTCATTTGTTTCATCTACATTGGACATCATATGGAATTGCTATATATTACCAATGTAAACAAAAATAAATAACAATAACTTATTATTTTTAAGGTTAAGTGAATAAAAGTTAGCACTGAAATGAGATAAATTGAGGCAATGTAATGTAACAAAGTCAAAGATATTTAAAGGTCACATGAAAGAAGATTTAATTACACAAATAAATTTAACCAAATGAAAGTAAAAAAATTTTAAGTAATGAGATAAATTTCTACGGAATGTTACTATAAGGTACCAAGGAGATGGAGTGTAACATTATCAACGATCAAATCATGAATGAATCAAAATACATCACCAAAAGATGGCAAAACCTTTGAAATTAAAATATTCAAAAAAGTGCAATTAATTTGATAGTACTCATTGAGATGAGCTCAATGACAATAATATCTCATCAATGGGAACTTATTTATAATTACTAAGAGTTAACAAATAAAATAAATAATAATAATAAATTATTATTTTTAAATTACTTATATGTATAGTAAGATTGAGATGATTTAAATTGAAGTAATGTGATATAAGTAAATTAAAGAAAAACTTTTTAAAAAAGAGAAAATATATGAGAGAGATAGTTTTGTGATACTAAAGAGATCGAGTGTAACAATACCGATCATCATACGAGGTACAAGTTAAATTATCTCATAAAATATGAAAAATAAGTTAAATAAAAATTTAAAATTTAAATTAATATATTTATTGTGTTGATCAGAATGCAATGTGTGCAATGAACTTTATTTTATCCCTAATCCCTAATCTAACCTCGTTTGGAATGACTATGAATTACAAACATAAAAATTATAATAATAATAAATAATTATTTTATTATTAAGTGCATATATATTGAAGTAGAAATGAGATAAATGTATGTAAAATAATAATAAAAAAATAAAAGTGTCATAAATGTCAAAGGAGATAATATTTAGAGTTATATAGCAATTTAAGTATATCAAAGTGAAAATAATTGATAAAATGAGACAAACTATTGAAGAATTTGCATTTGGAAATACATACATTGAGTGTAGCAACCTCAAATTTAATAATGGGGATGAATTAAGATGTCTTACAAAGAATTTAAGACCATTTTGAAAAAATATTTAAAGATGTAAAGAATAAATGCTTTATTGGATGAACTAGTATAGATGAGTTAATGATTTTTGTTTCATCTAGATCAAATCTTATTTGGAATTACTATGAATTGCCAAAATAAATAAAAATGAATAATAATAATTTATTATTTTAATATTAAAAAACTATATAAGTTAAAAGCTGAAGAGTGCTATATTATAACAATGTAACATAACAAAATGAAAATAAGAAATTTTATGTAGTTGAATAAATTTTAGAAGATTGAATGTTGCTTCATCTATTTTCAAATGAAGTATGAATCAAATTATCTTTTAAAGCACACCAAAATCACTAAAAAATGTTAAAAAATTTAAAAAGAAATATTTAATTTGATGTAGCTCAACAAGGCATGTCCAATAAAAGTTTTATCTCTGGACCAATCCTCATTTGGAGTTACTCCAAATTACCAAATCTTGTAAGAAGATTTATCATTAAATTATTATTTTAATATTTAAAAAATATATATTAAAGATAAAATATTAAAACTAAAAGGAGTATAATATAAGCTAATAAAAAGGCTAAAAAAGTCAAATGAGTGGGTACTTAGAGTTACATAGAAATACATACAAATAAAGGTAAAAATTTTGAATAAGATAATATGATAAGAAAGTTTAATTCAAAGATAGTAAGGAGATCAAGAGTAACACAGTAGATCGTGAATTGAAATGCCAATCAAAGTGTCTCATAAATCAAGCAAAAACAAAAAAAAAAAATATTTCCAAAAAAAAAACAAATAAATAAAAATGAATACTTTTTCTAATAAAGCTAATTGGGATGAGACATGCAATGCTTGTTCCATCTAAATTGGACCTTGTTTGGAGTTACAATTTATTAATAAAATAAATAGACATAAATAATAAAAATTTAAAATTTAATTATTAAATATATGTATATATATATTAAATTTGGAATTAGATAAATTTTTTGGAAAACATTCATTCAAATGTATTAAGAACATTAAGAAATATGCTCTTGATTTTTATATTAGGTGTAAGTAATCGTTTATGGTAAAGATTGGCAAAACAATATAAAATTAAATTTAGAAAAAAAATATAAAAAGAAATATTTAATTTACTAGAACTTTTGAAATAAGTAAAATGACATTTTTTTGTAGTGGATTAACCACAATTTTAATTACTTTTTATCCTATAATTAAATATGAAATTAAAAATAAATAAAGTTTAATATTAAAAAAACAAGGAGATATAGAAGTCCTACAAGATGAGCGTTAGAGTTACATAGATAAATCAAAATAAAAAAAATGAATAAATAAGTTAAATTGCATAGGAAGATTTCTTTCGATGAAATAAAGATCTTAAGTGTAACATCCTCAATCATATAATTAGACATGGTTTGAAATGTCAAGAAAGGCATGCTAATGAAAATGAGTTAAATGAAGTTTGTTACAACTAAATGAAATCTTGTTTAAGATTATTATAATTTATATAATAAATAAAACACAATAGTATTAAATTATTATTTTTATTTTAAGCTAATATTTATTAACACTAAAATGGCCTAAATTGTATGGGAAAGTTCCATTTCAAGATAATATGGAGACGATGTGCATTATCCTTAATCATCAAATTGTGATTTAAAAATGCCAATTGAAGAATGCCAAATGCATTTCATATAAAATACTTAAAAAATTTATAAAATCGAATTTTTAATGAATAGATCTCTTCTGTAGGTGTCCAATGACTTTTGTCTTGCCTCGTTTAGAACTAATTACGAATGTAAATAAGTAGAAATAGTAATAAATTGTTATTTTAATATTTAAGTAAATTTATAACAAAATTGAGAAGTGATAAATTGAAAAAAATTAATACAATGTAATTCAAGTGATGCAAAGTTCACATGAGACAAGACTTAAATTTTTATAAAAACATAATGAAATCAAATAAAAAAAATTTAAGAAATGGGATAAATCATATAAAAATATTTATTCAAAGGTACTATTCAGATTGAGTTAACACCCATAATTTTCAAATTAGGTACAAATTAAAAATATTTTAGAAAGTGTGGTAATGCCCTAAAAATGTTTAAAAAATTAAAAAAAATGTATTCAATCAGAAGAACATGTCGAGATGTGCTAGATGACGTTTAGTTAATCTCAAACTAACCACATTTATAATTATTATGATTTAAGAAAGTAAATAAGAATATATAATAATAAGGTAATATTTAAAATTTAAGTAAATATATGTTGATGATAAATATATATAAATTAAAAGAATATAATATAATAAAATTAAAATAATGTAAAGGTCACATGAGAAAAAAATTAGAGTTACATAAAAATATTACCATAACAAAGCTAATCATTTAAGGAAATGAGATAAATTAAATAGGAAATTTGCTCCCCAAAATGCTAATGAAAAGGTCTTGTAAAGCACGATAAAGCTTTAATAGATAAAATGTTTTAAAAAATATTTAATTTGATAGAGCTCATGAAGTTGATTCGAGCAATGTCTATTTCTTGTTAATCTGATCTAATTTTGAATTACTACGAATTACCAAAATAAATAAACATAATGATAACAAATTATAATTTAAAAAATACGTAAAATTATATAAAAACTAAAATGTGATAAATTTAAGCAAGGAAATATAAAAAGTTCAAAGCAATGTAAAGGGAAAATGAGAGGAGATTTGAGTAACGTCATAATATAACAAAATTAAGGCTATGACGTTGGAAAAATGAGCTAAATTACATGAACATGTTGCATTCAAAGGTACTTAGAAGACTTAATATGACTTCCTTTATTAAAAAATAAGGTACTAATAAAAATGCCAAGTAAAATGAGAAACAAATAAGTGAATAAAATAATGTAAGTAATAAAAATTAATATTTAAATAGAATGATGCCATTGAGACCTATTTAATAACATTTATTTCATCTTGATTGGACCTCAATATGAGTTACTATCAATTAACAAAATAAATAAGTATAAAAAATAAAAAAAAAAATTTTTTTTAATATTAATTAAATATTCAAATAAAAACTAATGCGAGATAAATTAAAGAAATATAACAAAACAAAAATAAAAGAAAGTAAAGGTCAAACAAGTTTAGATTTAGATTTACATAATTATGCAGTTGAACAAATCTAAAAACGATGAGAAAATTATATAAATCAAAATGGAAGTTATATTACATGATACAATGGAGATTGATTCTAACTTCTTCAGTGGTAAAAACAGGAATGAAAAAAATGTTTTAAAGCACATTAAAACATTAAAAAAGACAAAATATTAAAATATATTAAATTGAATATTTAATAAAATAAAGCTCTTTGAGAGTTATCATGAATTAAACACATAAACAAGCATAAATAATAATAAGTTATCATTATAGTGGTAAATAAAAATATTTAAAGTTCAAATAGGATAGTTTGAATCATTGTAATATAACTTAATCAAACTGATGAAAATCTCACACAAGAACAGGACTAAAATTTCATAGTAATACAACAAAACTAAACTTAAACATTGTAAAAATTATGTAAATTATATAAGTAAGTTTCTTTCTAAGATGTTACAATGATGAAGAGTAACATCACTAATCATCAAATCAATACAAACAAAAAGTCCAATAAGGCATTAAAAAACCATAGAAATTAAAATGTTTAAAAATGAAAGAAGAACACTTAATTTTGTTGACCTTGATTAGATGTGTTAGACGTTATTTGTTACAATTCAGTCAAATCAACTTTGTAATTACTACTAATTACTAAATTAGATAAACTTAAATAATAAAAGGTGATTATTTTAATTTTAAGTAAATATATAATAAAGTAGAAAAAAGATTAATTAAAGTATATAATATAAGAAAAGCGAAAGAGTTGTAGTGGTCAAATGAAATGAGAACTAGGGTTTTATAATAATATATTGAAATGATTCCAAAACATTTGAAAGAATCAAACAAATAATATAAGGAAGTTGTATTCTAATTTATAAAGGAAATAGATTGCAACATTACGAATCCTAAAATTAGGTATGAGTTAAAATATCTCATAAGATATGCCAAAATTTTAAAAAATAAAATATTTATAATAAAAGTTAAATTTTATCGGGCACAACTCATCGAGCATTAGTTATGCTATTTTCTTGTCTAACTAACATTAAAAAAGATGGCAATGGACCTATCCCTTCAAGATATTTCTCATTAAATATTTATTTTTATACTTAGAAAACATAGATTTTTTTGGGCAATGGCATACTTTATGAGATATTTTAATTTATGATAGATAACATGATAATAGTAGTCGTACTCGAGCTTCTTATATCTTAAATTGCAATTTTCATGAGCAATTTATTTTATTTTCTTTAAATGTTTTGCTAAGATGTTGTTTTATTACCATTAAACTGTAATTCTCCTCTAGTATGACCTTTTTATCCCTTTAATGGGGTTAAGTTACATTTGATTCAATTTATCTTTTTTAGCTTTAATATATATTAACTTAAAATTATAAAATAAATTTATTATTATTTATGCTTATTTACTTTAGTAGTTCAAACTAACATGGAATGAGGACAAATCGAGATGAAACAATTCTCATTGGGCTTGATTCTATGAGCTCTATCCAATTAATTATTCACTTTTAATTTTAAAATATTTTATATTTGAGGCTTTTGGAATGCTTTAGAGGATGTTTTAATTGGTAGCTAATTTATTGACTGAGATTGTTACATTTGTTCCACTTCATTAATTGGAGTGTGAATTTACAATTTATCTCGTTTGTTAAAAGTTTTTTTATTTTAATTTTCTTATATTATTTTAAAAGTCTAATTGTCCTCTCATATGAACTTTACAGTACCTTACTTTAATAATATTATATTATTTCAATTTATCTTGCCTTTGTTTTACGACATTTTCACTTAGTATTATTACATTAATTTATTATTATTTATATTGTTTACTTTGTTAATATGTATTAATTACAAATAAGGTTTGATTGAGATGAAATGAGCACCATTTGATTTGATAGGTTTTTCAAGATATTATGATACTTAATTTATTTAAAAATTGAAAATGTTACACCCAATCACCTTATTGCCTTAGAGTTTAGCTTTCCTAAATAATTTATCTCATTTATTTAAATATTTTGCATGTATTTGGATATTATACCTTGTAACACTAAATCTCATCTCTTGTGACAAATATATCTCTTTTCTTTTTTTGTATTATATTGTTCTAATTTAGCTCATTTTTACTCCAATATATTTTTGTTGAAATAAAAATAGTGGTTTTTTACTATTTATGCTTATTTTAATTTTTATGTCTTTGATTTACTTTTATTAAATTGTTTTATTTTATCTAATTTTAGCTTTAGTGCATATTTAATTAATAAAAAAATAATTAATTATTGTTCATGCTTACTTTCTTTATAAATTTGAAGTAACTCAAAATGAAGTTTGGTTAGGATGAAATGAGTTTTATTGGAATCTTGTCCATGAGATTTATAAAATTAAATATTTTTTTAAAAGTTGTTTTCTATTTTTTTGCATAGATGATGAGACATTCCAATTGATACCAAAATGGGGATCGAAGCTATTACGTGCCATCTCTTTATTATCATGAATTGCAACCTTTCCATATAATTTTTCTTATTTCTTAAAAAGTTTTTCTTCGATTTGGTTCTATTACATTGCCACAGCTTCTCTTATTGAAGTTTTATCATATATTTTAAATAATATTAAAATAATATTTTATAGTTATTTACATCTATTTAATTTTTGTAATTCATAATAATTTCAAATGAGGACAGATGAAGATAAAAATTCTTCATTGGACTGAACAGGACTTGACAAGCTCTAATAATTTAATACCATCTTTTATACTTTTAAATATTGTAATATTTATGTTTTTTTTATGCTTTCTTAGATTTTGTATTAGAACCTAATTTGATAATTTGAGATGGTCAATATCTTTATAATCTTGGAATGTAACATTCACTTACAATTTATGTTAACTCTTCATTTTTTTACTTTTATTTTCTTGTATCATTAAGTAAGACAAAATATTCCCTCATGTGAACTTTATATCATTTTAATTTTGTTGAATTACATTACTTTATTCAATGAAATTCCAACTTTGATATATGGTTACTTAATATTATAGAAATAATATAATATTATTTACAACTGTTTACTTTGATAGTTTATAAGAACTCAAAGTTTTATAATTTTTTTTGCTGTTTTTATGTATTTTATCTTGAGGGAGTTTTAACTGCTTAATGAGGCATTCTAATTCTTACATGTATTGACAATTAAGAATGTTGCACTTGATCTCTTTAGTATCTTCCAACTTAATAATTTATCGTATAATTTCTTTAATTTCTTCAAATATTTTTTCATGTGGTTTTTATTAAATTACTAAAATTTAGCACATTTCAACTCTTCTTAGTGTCTTGTTATTTACCGTCCCATAACATTTATCTCTTTTTAAAATCTTTGCCTTCAATTTTGTAATATTTTTGTGAAACTTTAATTTTCCTCTCACGTAAATATTTCAACACTTTTATCTACGTATATTACATTACTTCAATTTATGTAATTTGAGCTTTAATATGTATTTTCTTAACATTTAAATAACAATTTAGTGTTATTTATGTCATTTACTTTGGTAATTGACTTTATTTCTTAAAGAGAATGATTGATGACTAAGCAATCATTGTTCGTCATCTCCAAAAACTTTATCTAATTGAATATTGCTTTTTTTATTATTAGAATTTTACTTTCCTATTTTTAGAGATACTTTATAGGTCATTCTAATTTGATCCAAATTTGACAATCAAGGATACTATACTTGATATTCTTAGTATCTTGGAATGTAGATTTGATTTATGGTTTATCTTATTCTACAAATATTCCACCTTACGTTTGTTATATTTCTATGAAACACTAATTCTCCTATCTTTTTATCATTACAATATTTTTATTTTGTTATGTATGCCTGCTTAATTCGTAGTAATAATTTTTTATTATTTGTGTTTTTTTACATTAGTAATTTGTAATATTTTCCACTAAGCTAACATAAACATATTTAGACATGTCTCTATAAGCTTTCTCTAGTTAAGTATTTATTTTAATATTCCATCATATTGTATTTTCTAGGATTTTAGAACATTTTGTTAGACAATTCAATTCACAACTAGCTTTAAAAAGGTTGTTTTTACACATGATCTCCTTAGTATCTTAGAAAGTTGGATTTTGTTAAAATTTCTTCCATTTCCTTTTGTCATTTGGTTTGATTTTTTTATATCACTATAAAACTCAAATTCTCTTCACATATGACTTTCACATCACTTTAATTTAGTTATGTTATATTGCTTCAATTTATATTATTTTAGCTTTAACAAATATTTACATAATAATAAATTATAATTTATTAATATTTATGTTTATTTAATTTTTCATTCATAGTAATTCTAAATAAGGTTTGATCGAGTGAAAAAAATGAAATTAGATCATCTCAACAAGCTCTATCCAATTAATCTATTCTTATTAGTTTAAACATTATATTTTTTACTGTTTTGATAGGTATTATGACATATTTTGATTCATGTCTACTTTCGTGGTTGATGTTGTTACTCAATATTTTTATACCTTGGATTGTGTCTTTCATATGCAATCAATCTAATTTCTTCATATCTTTCTCCTCTAAGTTTTTATATAACTTTCAAACTTAATTATACCTATTTATGATCATTACATCAAATTTATCTACTTACATTACATTTTTCAATTGAAATTGTTTAAAATTTAATATAAATATAATTAAAATTAAAAAATAATTATTTATTTTATTTGCATTTGTTTACATTGGTAATTCGATGATATCAAATTGTGGTTCGATGGCGATGAGATAAATGTTGACTAATTGATCTCAATCAGCTCAATTTAATTAGATATTTATTTTATATTTTTAAAATATTTTTTTGTTGGGATTGGCACCTATTGCAAGCTATTTTAATTCATAAGTTATTTAATGATAAAAAGATTACATTTGATTTGTTTCATATCTTATTACACAAATTATATGTATGACCTATCTTGTTTCTTAAAATGTTTTTCTTTAATTTTGTTATAATACTACAAAACTTTAAATCTTCTCACAAGTGACACTTGCATTTCTTTTATTTGGATATGCTATAATTGTTCAATTCATCTAACTTCAAATATAATATATATTTATTCACTATTAAAAATAATAAATTGTTATAACTTGTGTATTTTTAGGATAATTCATAGTAATTCTAAACATAGCCCATTAAAGGTGAAGAAAATATCATTTAACTTATCTCATCAAGCAACTCTATCTAATTAAATATTTTTTTATATACATTGTGTAATATTTATATTCAAGTGTTTAGCAAACTTTATGAGACATTTTAATCAGGACCTAACATGTTGATCAAAGATGCCACACTTGATCTTCAAAAGTTTTCTTATGATTTTCTTAGTTTACTATGTAAATCAAAATCTCTTATTATGAGGTGATTTCATCTATTTGAATTGGCAACATTATTATATTTAATTTTATCTTGTTTCAACTTTAATATATATTTACTAAATTAAAAAAAATAATTTACTATTACTTATTCTTATTTTCTTTATTAATTTGTTGTAACTCCAATCAAAGTGTGTTTTAGGTAGAGTAAATGCCATTGGCTTCATCTTGAGAACCTCTATCTAATAAGAAAATTTCTAGATATTTTAAAAAAATTATTTTCAATGACTTTTGATTCCTTTTTATATCATTTTGATATATGCCAAACTTGATAGTTGAAGGTGTTTCACTTTAACTTCTTAGTATTGTGGAGTGAATCTTCCATGTGTAATTTAGTTTTTAATCATTTGCATTGGCATGGTTATATTTCGATACAACTCTATATCACTTCTTATGCGACAATTAGGTTTCTTTAATTTGATTTTATAACATTGATTATATTTATCAAGTTTTATTTTTTAATATATTTGTACTTAATATTAAAAGAATTATTCTTATTTATGTTTATTTGACAATTTAATTTGATGTAATACTAGATGAAGTCCAATAGAGAAGAAACAAATGTTAATATACTCACCTTATGAGACATTTAGATTTTTATTTCTAAGAAATTTGAAAACTTTATGAGACATTATCCTGATTTGATGCTCAAGGTTGTTGCACTCGAATCTCTTAATATCGTGCAAAAAAACTTATCACACAATTTATCTCATTTCATAAAATTATTCACTTTGATTTTATAAGATTACTAGGCATCTCTAAATCTCTTCTAATGAGATAAAATTTTTTCTTCGATATTATTAATTTTCTTTGCTACAATTTATCATATTTTATATTTAATATAAGTTTTCTTACTATTAAAATATAAATTTATTTTTGTTTATGCTTATTTACTTTGACAATTCCCAATAATTTCAAAGTAGGTTCATAGAGATGGTAGAAACATCGTTGGTCGAATCTCGACATGCTCTATTTAATCAAATATTTGTTTTCCTATTTAAATATTTTATTTTTCAGGTGTTTGGCATTCTTATGAGAAATCTTGATTCGAATTGTATTTAAAAATTAAAGTTACCCGACATCTCTATATTACTTTTGAATAAAATTTTCTTGTATAATTTATAACATTTTTTCAAAGTGTTTTCCTATATTTTGGAATATTATCATGTAACTCTAAAACTCTGCTCATGTCATTTTAACATGACTTTGATTTCTTTATGTAATATTGCTTTGATATATCTTTCTTTAGGTTTTTATATATATTTACATACAATTAAAAGATTAATAGATTATTTACGCATGATTATTTTTTTAATTCACTTTTATTCCAAACATAGTTTAATAGGGATGATACAAAGATCATTATAAACATTCCAATGAGCACTTTCTAATGAAATATTCATTTTTTATATTTTTAGTTTTCTTATTTTCTATTATTTTTATATACTTTATGAGATATTATGCCATACCTGCTTAGATGATCGAGAGTGTTACACTTAATTTTTCAATATAATGTAATATTATCTTTTTATATAATTTGTGTCTCATTTCTTCCAACTTTTTTCTTTAATTTTGATATGTTACTTTGAAACATTAATTCTAACACTTTGTGACCCTCACATCGCTTTGATTTTGTCATATTACATAATTTCTATTTATCTCATTTTAGGTTTAGTATATGTCTACATAATATTAAAATAATAATTTATTTATGTTTACTTTTTGTAAGGTATTCATAATAATTTCAAATGAGATCTAATTGAGAAAAAAATTTTATTATTATTTATGCTTATTTACTTAAGAAATTTACTGTAATGTCAAATGAGACCTGACCTAAATGAAACAAATGACATTATTATTTAAGCTTATTTACTTAATATTTTTAAATAATTAATATTTTAAAGCTCTTGTTTATTTTATGAGATAATTTGATTCATACATTGTTTGATAACATAATATGTTAAATTCAATCTCCTTAGTGTCTTTGAATTTAGTTTTCCCAAATAATTATCTCATTTCTCACTTTTTTACTTTGATTTGGTTAAATTAGTGTTAATTCTAAATATCCTATTATGTGACCTATACATTTATTTTCTTAGAAAATTACATTGCTTAAATTTATCTCATTTCAACATTGATCCACATTTAGATAAAATTAAAAAATAAGCATTGTTATTTGTAGTTATTTAATTCTTTAATTAACATTTATTTTGAACAATAATTAGTTAAGATGAAATTGAAGTCGTATTGATGAGTGCAACCTAACTAATGTTTTATTTATGCTTTTTTAATATTATTTTTTATTGACTTGGCACACACAATCTCTCTAGTATCTAAAAAATTAATGTTTCCATACAAGTCTTCTCATTTATCAAAACTGTTTTTTGAATTGGTTATATTACAATAAAACTCTAAATCTCCACACATTAGACCTATACATAGCTTTTAATTTTCTTGTATTACATTTCTTTAGTATATGTCACTTTGGTACTAATATATATTAATTTTATATCAAAAGTATATTATGTTATCATTTTTGCTTATTTAATTTGATAATTTGTAATTATTCTAAAGGAAGATAGATTAAGATAAAATAAAAGTCAATAATTGTACCTAAACTATCTCAATGTAAAGAAATATTTGTGTTGTTTTTAAAATATATTTTTTTGTGTTTTGGTGTGCTTTGCAAAATTTTTTTTTCATTCTATTTCGATGATTGAAGATGTCACCCTCAATTTAATTATCTTGTAATGCTACTTTTTCACGTAATTTTTCTCTTTTCTTCAAAATGTTTTCTTTGATTTTATTTTTTTAACATGAATTAAATTTCATTTTTGTCATCTTAATGAAATCTATGAAATTAAAAATTCCTTTTTATGTTTTTCAATTTTTTAGGATTATTGCATGCTTTACATGATATTTGCATTTGTACTCTATTTTATGATTGAGGATGTTACCCTTGATCTCTTTAATATCTTGTAATATATCTTTTCTAAAAATTTTATCCCATTATTTAAATTTTTTCACTATATTTGCCTATATTGTTGTACAACTTTAAATCTCCTCTAATATGATATTTTCTTATCTTTGATTTGTTTATATTACATTACTTAAATTTTTATCATTTTGAGCAACATTACGTATTTAATTAATGCTAAAATAATTATCTAATATCAAATATACTGGTTTTCATTCTAATTTGTAATAATTATATTCAAATTCTTATTAAGGTGAAAGTAACATCATTAGACTAGTGTCGATGAACTTTATCAAATTAAATATTTATTTTAATTTTTTAAATATTTTTTAGAGTATTTTGGCATGATTTATAATTCATTTTAATTCTTATGATATTTAATAATTCAGGACATTACTCTCAATCTCGCTAGAGCCTTTGATAGTAGATTTTACACAAAAGTCATTTTATTTGTTCTTTAAATGTCTTTGTATAAGCTCTATTATATTATTTCAATTCTTATCATTCGTGATTTAGTTTCTTTTAAAGAAAAAATTAAATAATAATTTAATGATATTTAAGTATATTTATTATGATAATTCATAATAATTCCAAATGAGATTTGATTAAGAAAAAAATCATCATTGGACATGCCACAACGAGCTCTATTGAATTAAATATTTATTTTTATTTTTATATTTTTTTAGAGTTTTGGCATTCTTTATGACTCATTTCATACACCATAAGATTTGATTACCAAGAATGTCACCCTTCATCACATTGGCACCTCGAAAAGTAACTTTCTCAAAAAATGTATCTCATTTCTAAAACTATTTTGCATTGAATTTCTTATTTTACAAAATAACTTTAGATCTTTTCCAAGATGACTAGTACATCACATTTATTTTGTTATATTATATTATCTCAAATTATTTCTTTTCCATTTTAATATATATATTTAAAATTGAAATAATTTATTGTTGTTAGTTTTATTTATGTTCTTATGTAATTTATAGTTATTCAAGACGAGTTCTTATCAAGAACAAAAGCATTGTTAGACTTGTCTAGATGAGCAAGGTTGATGTATTCAATCTCCATACTATCAGTTAAAGCAACTATCACACACTATTTATTGCATTAAAAATTTTGTACTTTTGATTTGGCTATATCTTTATTTAAGTTTAAATCTCCTCTTAGGTAACCTTTACATCACTTTTGTTTCTCTATATAACATTGCTTAAATTTATGTCATTTTAAAATTAATATATTTTTACATAATAAAATGATAATTTGTTATCATTTATGCATATTTGTTTTTATAATTTATAGTTATTAGAAATGAGGCTTCATACAGTTGAAATAAATATCATTGGACTAATCATGATGATCTTAATCTAATTAAATATTCTTTTAAATGTTTTCAAATATTTAATTTGAGTTTGATATAGGCATGCATTATGACTTATTTTGATTTCAACATGATTTATGATCAATAATGTTAAACTTGATCTCCTTAACACTTTTGGAGGAAACTGTCTCCTACAATTTATCACAGTTAAAATGTTTTTCTTTCATTTGGTTATATTACCATTTCATTTCAAATATCCTATAATATAAGCATCATAATTCATGAAATTATTTATATTATATTGCTTCAATTTAGGTTATTTAACCTTAAATACATATTAAAATAATTGTTTATGCTTATTTACTTTGGTAAATCATAGCAATCCCAAACGAGGTGTAATGTAAATAGAGCAAATGTGATTTGATTCATTTTGATGAGCTATATCTTACAAAATCTCCATTTTTAAAGTTTAAAATATTTTTATTTTCAAGGTTTTGGCATGCTTTATGATATATTTTTACTCATTCTTGATTTGATGATTAAGAATGTTGTATTCAAATTACTTTGTATTTTTGAATTCAAATTTACCATATAATTCATCTCTTTTGTCAAAATTTCTCATTTTGATTTGGTTTTAATACTATGAAATTCTAATTCACCTCCTTTATGACCCTTCATTTTTATTTAGCTATTTTACATTTGAATTTTAATAAGTATTACTTAAAATCATCAAAAAATATTTTTTATTGTTTACAATTATGTAAATTCTTCATTTGCAGTGACACCTAATTAGGTTTGATTTAAATAAAAATGTCTATTAGACTCATCTTGATGAGCTCAATCCAATTAATTAATCAATATTATATTTAAAATATTTTGTTATGTGCACTATTTTCATGCATTATAACATATTTTTATTTGAACTAGATTTGATGATCAATAATGTTGCTCTCAATCTCCTTGATATTTTGGAGCCCAACATTCCATTACGATTTATCTGGTTTAAAAATTTTCTCTTGGATTTTTTTGTATTTTAATGTAACTTTAGACATCCTATTATATGACCATTACTACACTTTGAATTGGTTGTGTTATATTGCATCAATTTAGCTAATTTTAGCATTAATATATGTTTACTTAATATTTAAATAATTATTTAATTTTCAAGTTTATTTACTTTAGTAATTTGCATTAATTAAAAATAAGGCATGATCGAGAAGAAACAAACATTATTTGACTCACCCTAACAAGCTTAAATATTTATTTTTTTATGTTTTAAATATTTTTTTGGAAGATTTGACATATGTTTTTTGATAGTTTAATTAGTAGATGATTTGACAATGAAGGATGTCACACTAAATCTCCTTTGTATAATTGTATTTGACTTTCTCATTAAACTAATTTTCAGTTTTTGAATTTTTAATTTTGATTTGCTAATATTACTCTATAACTCTAACTCTACTATAATGTGACCATTACATTTGCTTCCAATTATCTTATTTTAAATAGAATATATTCTTAATTAATGTTAAAAAATAATTTAATATTATTAAACGTTATTTTAATTGATAATTAATAGTAGCATTAAACAAGTTCTGATAGAGAAGAAGTAATGTAGGTTGGACACCTCTGGATAAGATAAATCCTATCAAGTATTCATTTCTAATTTTTAAATATTTATTTTCAAATATTTTCACACATTTTAATAGAAAGTTTGATTTTTGTCTTATTTGACAATGAAGGATGTTGCACTTAATCTCCTTAGCTACTAGGAATGTAACTTTCTCATAAAAGCTTTCTCATTTCTTCAACATTTTTCTCCTTGATTTGTTTATATTATGATGAACCTCTGAATCTACTCTCATGTGACTTTTACATCTTTTTAGTTTCATAATATTATATTACTTCAAGTTTTCCTATTTTAATTTTAATATTTGCTTGCTTAATATTAAAATAAAAATTTATTAGTTTTTATAATCATTTATTTTTGTAATTCACAAAAATTTCAAATGAGTCTTGATAAAGTAGAAACATATTTTTTTTGCTTATCCAAATGAGCTCTTTACAAATAAGTATACGTTTTAATATTTTTAAAGATTTTATTTACTTTTGGCATCTATAACCATTACAAGAAACTTTGAATTACATCTAATTTGATGATTAAGGATGTTATAGTTGATCTCCTTTGTATACTGGAATGCAAATTTTTTATGCAAATTATCTCAATTATTCAAGTTTTTTTTGTAGTGATTCTGTTATTTTAGTATGAACTTTTAGCTCTCTTCTAATGTGAACTTTACTTCATTTTGAGTTTGTTATTTTACATTGTTTGAATTTATAATTTTTCAGCATTAAAATATAAATTATTATTTATAATGCTTATTTACTTATGTTAATTTTAGAAATTCTAATCGAGGATTAATTGAGATGAATTGAGAAAAATTAGACTCACCACAATGAGCTCTAATAATGTAACTATTCATTTTTATATTTTAAAATTTTTGTTGTGTTATTTGTACTTATTTTCTTTAACAATTCAATTTAGTACTTTCAAATAGTTTATTTTCAAAGGTTTTTGCATGGTTTAAGTGACATTTCAAATTTTACAAAATTTGAAAATCAGTAATGATACTTCCAATCTTGTTATTATTTTGGAATAAGACTTGCAAACAAATAATGTAAATTCTTCTCACTTTGATTTAGTTTTTACATTACTTCTACTTTTCTCATTTTAGTGTTAATACATATTTACTAAATAGTTGAAAAATAATTTATTGTTGGTGTTTGATAACTACATGAAATAAAAATTAATTTGGAGAAAACAAACATAATTACATTAATCTCGATGAGCTCAATCAATTTAATATTTCAAAAAAATTTTATTTTCTAATGGTTTTACCACATTTTAAGAGATATTTTGATTCATATTTGATTTGGTTATTGAAGATGTTATACTCTATGGCCTTAGTTCCTTTGAATGTAACTTTCTTATATAATTCATCTCATGTGAATTGGTTATATTATTTTGAAACTCTAAAAACCCTCTCATGTGAACATTACTTCATTTTGATTTAGTAATATCCTATTGATTTGGAAATATAAAAATAATATTTGTTTTCATTTATGCTAAGTTGTTATCATAACTTGTAGAAATTACAAATGAGTTCAAGTCCAAAAGAAATAAAGGTCAATAGACTCATCTCAACAAACTTTTTATAATTAAATAAATTTTTTAATATTTTAAAATATCTTTATTCTTAGGTTTTGGGATGCTATGCGAGATGTTTCGATTTGCACTTTGTTTGATGATCGAGGATATTAGAAACAATCTCCTTAATATCTTTGAACGAATTTTTCATATAAATTTTATCTCATTTCTTTAAAATAAATGGCTTTAATTAGGAAAAAAATACTATGAAAAATAAATGGCTTTCATATTAAATATTTATTTTTTAATTTTTTAAAATATTTAATTTTCAAGATTTGTATGCATTTTACAAGAGATTTCTAATAGTATTTGACTTAATAATAAAGGATGTTATAGTCAATCACTCTAGTATCTTTGAATTTAACTTTCATGTATAATTTCTTTCATTTCTTCAATTATTCATTTTTGTTTGGTTATGTTATTATGTAGCATTAAACCACCTCTCTGAAGATCTTCACATTGATTTAAAAGAGTTATGTTATGTTATTTGAATTTATCTTATTTTATCTATAATACAGATTTACTTAATGTTAAAAAAATTATTTATTTTTATTATGTTTATTTAATTTATAAATTTTTGATAAATCTACAAGATGTCTGATCAACACGAAACAAATATCGTTGGACTTAACTTGATGATATTAATCTAATTAAATATTCTTATTTTTGTTATTTTAAAAATTTAATTTTTTATAGTTTTGGCATATTTTAGGAGACTTTTTGATTGATATATGATTTGTTTTGGAAGAAAGATAGACACAATCTCCTTAATAATTCGAAATGCAACATTTGCATATAATTTAGTGCATTTCATCAAATTGCTTTCTTTTATTTGGCTAAATTACTAACTCTAAATCTCTTCTAAAGAGACATTTACATCATGATGATTTACTGATACTATACTCTAAATCTCTTCTTTATGCTTTTTTTTGCTAATAATTCACAGTAATTTTGAATGAAGGTCTGATTGAGATGAACCATATATTGTAGGCATGTTTGTAGAATTATTATCTTATTAAATGTTCATTTTTAAATTTTTTAAAATTTTATTTTAAATTATTTTGGCATGTTTTACTAGAAATTTAATTTTGTAGTTGATTTAATGAATGATGATTTCACCCATGATCATCTTAACATCTATGAAGACAACTTACCCATATAATTGGTCTTATTTTTTCAAATTTTATCATTTTTATTTTGTTATATTATTATCTAACTTTAAATCTTCTTTCATGTGACCTTTATTTCACTTGGGTTTGTTATATTATCTTTCTTTAATTAATCTTTTTTTAGCTTTAAAATATATTTCCCTAGTATAAACTATACTTTGTTATTTATTTTTCTTATTTACTTAAGTTGTTCACAAGAATTCTAGTCAAGGACTCATTTAGAGATAATAGATGTCATTGGATTAATCTAAACAAGCTCTACATAACTAAATATTGATTTTCTTAAAATAGTTTTTTTTATTGATTTTGACATGCTTAATGTGATATTTTTATTTTAACTATATTTGGCTACTGTGAGTGTTGCACTTGATTTTCTTAGAATGTTAGAAAGCAACTTTCATAAAAAGGTTATATTATAACTCTAAATCTTTTATCACGTTACATTAACATCATAATGATTTACTTATATTATACTATTTTGAATTATCTCATTTGAAGTTTAATGTATATTTATTAAACAAAAAATAATATTTTTTTAGGTGTAGTTTTCCTTGTAATTAATAGTAATTTTAATCATGATTAGATTTGGATGAAACATGCATCAATGGACAAATATTGGTAAGCTATTTAATGTAAAAAAATCTCTTTTATAAGTTTAAATAAATTATTTTAAAGTATTTTTGCACCCATTACTCCACATATTTGGCTTTGATTTGGTTATATTGCTATGTAACTCAATCTCCTCTTATGTGACATTTGAGTAACTTTTACTGGGTTATATTATATTTCTTCAATATATGTCATTTTGGTTTTTATTTTTTCCTTTATATTAAAATAATTCTTTCATTTTATTTATTCTTATTTATTTTTAAAATCCTAAAACAATATCGATGAAGATGAAACAAATGTCGTTTGACTCGTCTAACCTTATTCTATAAATTTAAATAATTATTTTTATATTTTTAAATATTTCATCATTTTTTCTTGGCATGCTTTAAATGGAATTTGAACTTGATATTGATCTAAATCATCAAGAGATTCATACAGAATATCTATAATATCTTGAAATGAAACTTTCTCATAAATATTACCTCATTTCTTCAAAATTTCCACTTTGACATTATCTTGTTAGTATGAAAGCCAAACTCACATTAAATGTAACCATTTCATTGCTTTGATTTGGTTAGATTATTATTTAAATTTATCTCATTTTTATTCCATCTACATTATATATTTATTGAATATTATAGTAATAATTTATTACTAATTCTTTTTTTTTATTTAGGTATCTCATCATAGTTCCAAATGAGTTTTGATCAGGACAAAAAAAATTGTTAAATTCATCCCAATGAGCTCATCAAGTTAAATATTTTTTTATATTCTAAAATATTTTATTCGATAGGGTTTTTAAAAGTTTTATGTGATATTTTGATTTGTAACTTATTTATGATCAAGAACATTAAACTCATTGTCTTTAGCATCATGGAAAGCAATTTTATTGTTAAATTTATCCCTTCTCTTCATTTTATTTTCTTTGATTTCATTGTATTATTATGAGCCTCCAAATCTCCTTTCTTGTGACACATATATCAATTTAAATTTTCTTATAATATGTTATTTGAATTTATTACATTTCATTAATTGTTTTACTTCAATTTTGCTAATTTTGTAGGAAACTCTTATACTCTTCTTATTAGACAACCATTTTTGTTTGGTTATATTACATTACTTCAATTAATATCATTTTAGATTATTTATATATTTTCTTAAAATTTAATTAATAATTTATTATGATCCAAGTTTTTTTCTCTTTTTTAATTTTAAGTAATTCCAAATGATATTTGTCATCACAAAACAAGCTTCGATGAACTCGTCCATCCAATTAAAAGTTCATTCTAATAATTCATAACACTTTATTTCTTAGAGTTTTGGCAAATATTTTTAATAATTTTGATATATTTATGATTTAATCATCAATGATTTTGCACTCGATCTCCTTATTATCATATAATGTAATTTTCCCATGTAATTTATCCCATTTCTTCAAATTATTTTCATTTGATTTAGCTATATTACTATGAAGTTCTAATTCACTTATCATGTGATATTTACGTTGTTTTAATTTGGTTATATTACATCACCTTATTTACATTTTTTTAATTTGGCTATATTATATTACTTCAATTCATCTTGTGTCAACTTTATTATATTTTTGCTAATTATTAAATAAGCAATTTTTTATTTATTCTTATTTTGAATGGTACTTTAAAGTAATTTAAAATAAAGCTTATTTGGGATGAAAAAGAATGTTGTTGGACTCAACCCAATGTGCTCCATGCAGTTAAGTATTAATTTTTATTTTTTAAAATATTTTATTTTCTTTTTGTTACACAATTTATGAGAAATTTTGATTCATACTTGATTTGTTGATCGAGTTAATATTCTCAATCTTTTTAATACCATGGAATGCATCTTTTTAGAGTATTTATCTTATTAATTTACCTTTTTTTTTGTTGATTTGGCTATATTACTTTGTGCTTCTAAATCTTTTATCATGTGATATTTACAATGATTTTATTTCACATATTTTCTCTTAATATTGAAATAATTATTTATATATCTTTGTTCTTATTTAAATTGGTCATTCCAAAAAATATCTAATTTAGATGAAGCAGATGTTATTAGACTCTTCTAGTTGAGCTCTATGAATTTAAAGATATATTTTTATATTTTTAGCTATTTCATCTTTTTTGATTTGACACTGAACTAAATGATTAATAATGTTATACCAATCTTTTGAATGACTTGGAATGTAATTTTTCGATACATATCAATTCATTTCTTCAAAAGTTTTACTTTGTTTTGTTTATATTACTATGGCACTCAAATTCTCTTCTTGTGGGACATTTGCATTACGTTTAGCTCGTTAGATTATATATATTTTTTAATTTATCTCATATTGGCTTTAAGGTATAGACATACATATTAAAAGAATTTTTTAATCTTTATGCTTATTTAATTTATTAATTTGTTGTTATTCTAAGTAAGGTCTAATCAAGAAAACAAAATATTTTTAGACTTGTGTCAATGAGCTTTATTAGATAGATAATCATTTCTAGATTTTTAAAAATTTGAATATTTTGGGTTTTGACATGCTTTATGTGTTGCTTTGATTTAGGCCTTTTAATTATTAGTGATGTTACACTCAACCTCCCTAGTAACTCTAAATCCATGTTTTCGATATAATTTATTTTAAATTTTGAAACATTTTGCAATGAATTGTTTGTATTACGACCTTATTCTATATGTAGTCTTGTGTGACATTTACGTAAATTTGTTTTTGCAATATTATATTTCCTAAATTTATAACATTTAAGATTCATAAAAATATTTTTTTAATTTTAGTGTTTACTTAATTTTTATAATTCATCTTAATTTTTAACAAAATCTTATCAAGATGAAACAAAGGTTATCAAACTTTTATCGATGAGCTCTACTTAATTTAATATTGAAATTAGTATTTCTAAAAATTTTATAGGGTTTCAACACACTTTACTAACATTTTTAGTCATATTTAATTTTATAGCTGGGTTTATTACACTTGAACCTTTTATTTTCTTGGAAGACAATGCTCCTTCATATTTTAACTCATTTTTTCAAATATTGTAGTGTGTAATTGCCTATACAACTATGAAATTCTAATTCTTTTTTATTTGACCTTTACATCATTTTGATTTAGTTATAATACATTATTTCAATTTACCTTTCTTTACCTTATTATAAATATATATATATTGAAAAATAGGATAATAATTTTTTAATTTTTTGTCTAATTTTTTGTGTGTGCTAATATGAAATGACATTTGATCCAATTTTTTAAAGATCTCTATTCATTTAAAAATTCATTTTTCTTTTTTTAAAAATATTTTATCATCTATGATATTTATATGTTTAAAAAGAAATTTTTATTCATAAAAAATTTAATAATCAAAGATGTTACATTCATTCACATTATTATCATGGAATGCAACTTCATAAAATTAGTTTTCGTAATTCTTCAAATTTTTTATTTTTATTTGGTTATATTACTATGAAGCTCTATTTCTGTTGTCGGGTAAAATTTTTTATTATTTATATTCAAATTTTTTATTATGTTACATTCATTCCAATTATTAATTCCTAAAAATAATTATTTATTATTATTTTTTAGGCTTATTCACTTGATAATTCACAGTAACTCCAAAAGTCCTCCACCCAAGGTGACAAAAAATCACTCAACACATCTTGACAAGTTCTATAAATTTAAATATTTTTAAATATTTTATTTTCTAAAGTTTTGATAAAATTTAAAAGATATTTTGATTTGTACATCGTATAAGGATCAAAGACAACAGACTCAATCTCCTTTGTAACTTGGAAGGGATTGTTCCTCTATAATGTTTATTTCTAAAAAAAGCTTTTCTTTAACTTGGATATATTACTATTTAACTCAAAATCTTCACTCATGTGAGAATTAATCTACTTAGATTTCATTAAATTACTTTTTTGATTTATCTAATTTGAGCTTTAATATATATTTACTTAATATTAAAATAATATTTATTATTATTTATACCTTTTGAGTTTGGTAATTTGTGGTAATTTTTAATTGAGGTAAGATGGAGATGAAACAACCATTATTTGATTAATCACAATGAGTTTTAACTAATTAAGTATTCATACATATATATATATATATGTACATTATATCTATTTTTTATAATTTCTACATATTTTATTAGATATTTCAATTAAGTCATTTGTATTTATATATATAAATCATGCTTTAAGTTTAGCATTTAATTGTAAATATTAAAAATAATATTTTTTTTATTATTGTTTATATTTATTTACTTTAGTTATTTGATTAATTCCAAACAAGTTGTATTGGAGATGAAACAATTATCTTTAAATTCATATAAATGAGAGCTATGTAATTAAATATATATTTTATGAGACATTTTAATTCATTCCTAATTTGAAGATGGAGCTTGTCATACACGATCTTCTTAATCTCTTGGAATGTTGCTTTCTCATATAATCTTTCTCAATTTGGATTCGTTTGCTTTTATTTTGTTATATTACTATCAACATGTAATTCTCCTCTCATTTGACCTTCATATTACGTTATTTTGTATATATTATTATACTTTAGTTTAATTCATTTTAACTTTAGTATATATTAACTTAAAATTAAAATATTAGTTTAGTATTATGAAAATTTATTTATTTTGCTAATTCACTTTAGTTCTAAAAGAGGTAGAACAATGACTAAACAATCTTCATTAGATGTTTCAACAAACTCTATCTAATTAAATATTCATTTTTACAGATGCTAATTTTGTTATATTTTTATGTATGCTAATTCTCCACCCACGTGACTATACATTATTTCATTTGGTTATGTTACAATGCTTTAATTTTCTTATTTTTATTTTAATATATGCATGCTTCATTTATCATAATAATTTTGTATTATTTATGCTTTTTTATATTAGTAATTTGTAATATTTCTAAATAAGATATGATGGAGATGAGATAAATGCCTTTATGCTGATTTTGAAAAAAGATATTATTAAAATAAGAAAAGTGATGGAACATTCGTATGATTACATAATTAGAGTTATAAAGTAATATAACGAAATAATATTTTTTTAAAGAAATGACATAAATTTCATAAAAATATTACATTTTATGACACCAAACAGCAGAGGTGTATCACTATTGTGAAATAATTTACAAATCAAATGTCATAAAAAAATATATTAAGAAAAGGAAATGAATATTTAATTTTATAGACCTCACTAAAAAAAGTCCAACAAACTTTGTTTCATCTATATTTAACATCATTAGGAATTATTTTGAATTATCAAATTAAAAATGAATGAATTATAATAAATATCATTGTAAATTTTATGTAGAAACAAGTTAAAGGTGGAATAAGAAACATTGAAACATTATATAATTGAAGGTCATGCAATGGTTACATGAGAGGAGGATTAGAGTTAAATAGTCATGTAATCGAATCAAACTAAAAAAAATTGAAGAAATAAAGTAAATTATATAAGAAAGCTATATTCTATAGTACTAAGATTGATCACCAAATCTAATTCAAATCTAAAGGCCTGTTAAAAAAATAATAAAAAATGAAATAACTAAAAAGTAGAATTGAATATTTAATTTTATAGAGCTATTAAAGATGAGTCAAATGGCACTTATTTTTTCTCAAATTAATCTAATTTGGAGCAATTAAAAAATACCAATGTTAAAAGCATAAATAAGTCAAAAAAAATGTGGGTATATATTAAAGAAGAAATGACAGAAATTGAAGCAATGGTGTAAAATCAAATAAGAGTAGTGTATATGCCACAGTAAGGGAGTTTTACTCTAATGTAGTGACATACTAAATCAAAGAAAAAGATTTTAAAACTTTTTATATATTGTGGTTGAAAGATGAATTTTTAGATGCTAAACAGTTCAAGTGTTAAATTCTTGGTCATCAAATAAGGTACAAATTAGGATTTATAATAAAACATGTAAAAATATAAAAAACATTTTAAAAATATTTTGAAATTTAATAGGATAATGCTCATTGAGTTTAGTTGAATGACATTTGCAAGACTATTAATTAATAAACTTAATAAGATAACAAATTTGCATAATAATATTAAAAATATGATATAATTGAAATGTGATGAATCAAAACATTATAATATATCAAAATCAAAGTGATCTTATTATCACATATTCGGAGAATTAGAGTTTCATAGTCACATAATTGAATCAATATGAAAATAGATGAAGAAATGAGAAAAATGTTACTAGAAATTTCAATGCTTATATACTAAGGAGAATTAATGTAGAATCATTGAACATCAAATAAGGTACTAATCAAAACAACTTATAAAGAGTGCCCAACACATTAAAAATAAAATTTGAAAAAATTTTAAATTAAATATTTAATATGGTACTGTTGGTCTGGAAGGATCCAATTGGATTTTTGACATCGCAATTGGATCTGATTTAGAATTGCTATAAACTACAGAAGTGTATCGACATGAATAGAAATAAATTATTACCTTATGACGATGAAAAAAATATATTTATGTTGAATGAAGTCAAGTTAAAGAATTATTTTAGTTGACTCAAAGCAACATAAAGTTCACACAAGATTAGATTTAGAGTAACATAGTAATATGACTTAATCAATGTAAAAAATTTGAAGAAATAAGATAGCACACAATAAAATATTTAATACTAATATACCAAGCACATTAAGTGTGATGTGCTTCATCCACAAATATGGCAAAAATAAAAATATCTTATTAACCCAGAAAAAATAATTGAAGCTTAAACTTTTAAAAAAAAATAAATTTTTAAATGGATTGAGGACATTGAGATTAATGTGACAAACTTTATTTGAACATGATCACACATTGTTTTGAATTTCTCAAATTCCAAATCTAAATAAAAATAAAAATTATTATTTTTAAATTAACTTAATGTATACTATAGGTAAAATGGTTAAACTGATGTAATCTAACAAAACCATGCCAAAGTGATGGAGAGATCACACAAGAGAAGATTTAGAGTAGCTTTGCAATAAGACCAAATCAAAGTGAAAATTTGGTGAAACGAGATAAATTATATAGAAAAATTTAATTATTAAGGACATCAAATGTAACATCTTTGATTATCAAATATCGTATAAAATAAAATTCCTCATAAAGCATACCAATTGCATGAAAAAATAATTTTAGAATATTGAAAAAAATATTTCAATGAGTAGAAATTGTTAATAAAGCTTAATAAGAATAAAAAATAATAAATTATTATTTTAATGTTGAGTAAGTTGCATTGAACCTAGAATGACATAATTTAAAGTAATATAATATAATAAAATAATGGTAACGTATAGGTTAGTTGAATGAGATTTACAGGTATATAGTAAAATAAAAAAATCAAAAGGAAAGTTTTAAAAATATAAGTTAAATTATTAAAAAATGTTGCATACCAAGGTATTAAGGAGATTTAATGTAAGATCTTGAAACATAAATTCTGGTTAGAACATAAATGATGCGTAAAATAGGCAAAAGATAAAAATAATTTATTAATAAAAAGTTAAATATTAAATTATGTTGAGCTTGTTGAGATGTGCCTGAAAACTTTTTCTCATCTTTGTTATGCCTCATTAGAGATACTATGAACTATCAAAATAAATACGAATAAATAAAAATAAATTAAATCATTTTAATATTACAAAATCAATAAAATGCAAAGGTCACATGATAAGAGGTTCGAGCTACATAGTGATATAACAAAATCAAAGAAATAGATTTGAAGAGTAAATCAAAATTTTGTGAGAAACTTACATTCTAGGATGCCAAAGTGATGAATTTTGATACTCACATAAAGAATGAGTAAAATTGCCTAATAAAGACTCTACAAAAATAAAAAATAGATATTTTTAGAAAATAAAAAATGAATATTTATTTGGACGTCGCTAAGGGGTCGAGACTAACGATTTTTTTCTTTACATGGAGTATCAATTTCAATTATTACAAATTATTAAAGTTTATAAGAACTAATAATAATAAACTACTATTATCATAACAAAGAAAATATGTATTAAAACTAAAATTGGTTAAAATGATGAAATATAATATAAACAAATTAAGTGACATAAAAGTGAAACAGTAAGAAAATTAGATTTACATAATAATATAACCATATCGAAGTAAAAAATTTCAAGAAATGATATTAGTGGTATACAAAGCATTAGAAATTTGTAAGGAGGTCTAGTGTAGCACCCTTGAATAACAATAATAATACTAATCAAAATTTGTTATAAAGCATGTAAAAATAAAAGAAAGTAAAACACTTAGGAAGTCATAATGAATTGAAAAATTTAGTAATCATAAATAATAAAAAAATTATATTTTAATATGATGTAGAGGGTACACAAAATTCAATAAGATATAGACGGTACACATAAATAGAATTGGGGTTTCATAATAGTATAGGAAAATGTAAATAAAAAGTTTTATCATATAAGATAAATTATAAGAAAAGGTTGTTTTCAAAAATACTAAAGGGGCAAATTATAGTGTCTTATTTCATGAAATTAGATAAGAATCAAAATGTCTCACAAAAGGTCCTAATTTTATCTAAAATAAAATATGTGAAAATTTTAAATTTATTTCTAATTTGATAGACCTTGTCGAGGTTAATCAAAGGATATTTTTTTTATTAGACATGGATTGGAATTATTGTGAATTAACCAAATTTATCGGCACAATGATTAATTAATTAATATTTTAATGATAATTAAATATATATTTAAGCTAAAATAAGATAAATTCAGGAAATGTAATATAACAAAATAAAAGAATTATGAAGGTTATAATAGATGATGATTAGAGCTTCATAGTAATTTAACCAAATCAAATAAAAATATTTGAGGCAAATAAGATAAATACTATAGGGATGTTGCACTCCATTATACGAACAACATCTAGTATAACATTTTAAATTATCAAATCATCCACGAAACTAAAAGACATATAAACCTAGAGAGAATCTAAAAATTATAGTATTCTTAAAAACAACATTAAATATTTAATTATCAAAGAAAATAAGCACAATAAATAATAAATTATTACTATAACATTAATTAAATATATATTAGAACTAAAATAATATAAATTAGATATTTACAATATATCTAAATCAAAGCTTTTCAAATGTCACATGAGAGGTCACTTACAGTATCATAATAATATAGTTAATTTAATGAAAAAAGTTTGGAGAAATGACACAAATTATATAAGAAAGGTTCGTATAATTTATCCCATTTCTTCAAATGTTTAACTTTTATTTTGTTATGTCTCATTAAAGCTCCAAATCCCCACTCCATGACCTTCATAATGTTTTGAATTTATTATATTATATTGAGTTGATTTTTTAAATTTAATATTTAATATATACTTATTTTATATTATATTAAAAATATTATAATTTAAGAATTTATAATTAAAAAACACAGTAACTCTAAGGTATTTCTGATTGAGGGAAAAGAGATGTCATTATAGTACTCATGATAAGCTTTATCCTGCAAAATATTTAATTTAAAATATTTTACTATTTTTTTCTCTATATTTGGTATATTTTATGAGATATTTTGATTTTGACTTGATTTAAAAGCAAAGAAGTGTACAATATATGCCTTTAGTTTTTTTGAATGTAAATTTCTTATTTAATTCATCTTATTTCATCAATATTCTTGAGTTGAGTTCATTCAGCTACTATGAAGTTGTAATTCTCTTTTCTTGTAACTTTTATATTTCTTTGAGTTTGAAGTACTAATTATTGTAATCTATTCTTATTTCTAATTTTTATGAATTACAATGTTAAGAAAATATAAATAAAAAAATCATTAAATTAATATTATGTAATAAAATTAAAAATAAAAAAGTTTAAATTATTGGTATAGTAATATAACCAAATCAAAGTGATGGAAGAACCACACAAGAAACGAACAAGTGTTTCCTACTAACATTATAAAATTAAAGAGAAAAATTGGAAATTGAGATAAATTGCAAATAAAAATTTTATTTTAGGTCTTGGATATCGAGTTAGCATCCTATATCATCAAATCAAGTGCAAATTGAAATGCCTTGTAAATATGCCAAAGCCTTTCAAAATAAAATATTTTAAAATACAAAAAATAAACTTTATTTTTTAGTTATAAGTTAGATGATTCCAATAAAGTTTATTTTATCTTGATCATATTATTTTGAAATTACTATTAAATAATTTCAAATTAAGAAAGAAATAAACAAAATATTATTTTAATATGAAGGAAATCATTTTAATTTTACAATATCATAATATGCTAAGGTCACCTGGTAGGAGATTTTGAGTTACATAGTGGTATAACATAATCAAAGAAATACAATTAAAGAGTTGAGCAAGACTTGCGTTATAAGATGCCATAGTGATCAATTTTAAAAACTTCAATAGTCATAAAAAAAAGAAAAATTACGTAATTAAATATTCTAAAACAATTAAAAATAAATTATTTTTAAAAAATAGAAATGAATAATTTTTTGGTGGTCGCTCATCCAGTCGAGACTGACATATTTTCCTCTTTACATAGAAGATAACTTGGAATTATTGCAAATTATTAAATTATATAGAAATCAACAATTATCATTATAAAAAAGTAAATCTGTTTTAAAACTAAAATGGGTTAAAATGATGAAATATAATATAACCAAATCAATATGAAGAATTTGAGGAAATGATACAAATTATATACAAAGCATTACAACTTAGTAAGGAGATCAAGTGTAGCACCCTTGAATGACAATAATGATACTAATCAAAATTTATTGTAAAATATGTAAAAATAAAAAAAAATAAAATAATTAGGAAGTCACAATGAATTGAAAAAGTTAGTAATCATAATTAATAATAAATATGTATTTTAATGTGATATAGAGGGTACATGAAATTCAATAAGATGTGGAGGGTACGCAAAAATAGAATTGGGATTTCATAGTGATATAAGAAAATCTAAATTAAAAGTTTTATAATATCGGATAAATTATATAAAAAAAGTTATTTTAAAAAAGATACTAAAGTGGTCAAGTATAACATCTTAAATTGTCGAATTAGATAAGAATCAAAATATCTCACAAAAGATCCAAATTCCATTGAAAATAAAATAGGAGAAAATTTTAAATATAATTTCTAATTAGATAGACCTTATCAAGGTTAATCAAAGAACATTTATTTTTCCTTGATCAGACATGGATTGGAATTATTATGAATTAACCAAATATATAAGCATAATGAAAAATTAATTAATATTTTAAAGATAATTAAATAGATATTTAAGATAAAATAAGATAAATTGAGGAAAAATAATATTGCCAAATAAAAGCAACGTGAAGGTCACTTACGAGAATTATTAGAGCTTCATAGAAATTTAGCCAAATCAAATAAAAATATTTTAGGCAAATAAGATAAATACTATGGGAAAGTTACATTCCAATGCACTAAGCAAATCTAGTATAACATATTAAATCATCAAATCATCCACGAAATGGGATGTCTTATAAAAGAATAGAGAATCTAGAAATTATAATATTTTAGAAAAAACATTAAATATTTAATTGGACGGTTTTCTTTTAGGCAAGTGCATTGATACTATTTCAACTGCATCAGACCTCGTTTGGAATTACTTTGAATTGTCAAAGAAAATAAGCATGCTAAATAATAAATTATTATTATAATATTAATTATATATATCAAAACTAAAAAAATATAAATTAAATATTTCTAATATATCTAAATCGAAGCAATGCAAATGTCACATGAGAGGACGTTTATAATATCACAATAGTATAGCTAATTTAAAGATAAAAGTTTGGAGAAATGACACACATTGTATAAGCAAGATTCATACAATTTAACTTATTTCTTCAATTGTTTTAACTTTTATTTTTTTATATTTCATTGAAGCTCGGAATCTCCACTCCATGACCTTCTTAATGTTTCAAATTTATTATGTTATATTGACTTATTTTTTCAAAATTAATATTTAATATACATTTATATAATATTAAAATAAAAAATGTTATTATTTATGAATTTATAATTTAAAACACAGTAATTCCAAACTACTTTTGGTTGAGGAAAAAGAAACATCATTGCACTCCTCTTGATAAGCTCTATCCTATAAAATATTTATTCTAAAATATTTTGCAATTTTTTTCATTGTCTTTAGCATATTTTATGAGATATATTGATTTTTAGTTGATTTACAAGTTAAGGATGGTACCATATATACATTTAGTGTCTTAGAATATAAATTTCTTATTTAATTTATCTCATTTCTTTAATGTTTTTGCAATGAGTTTGTCATGTAATTATGAAATTTTCTTGAAACCTTTCCATTTTATTGATTTATAAATACTAATTACTCTAATCTATTTATATTTCTAATTACTAAGAATTATAATTTTAAGAAAACATAAATAAAAAAATATTAATTTAACATTAAGTAAATATATTAAAATTTTAAAATTTTAAAATTATAAGTACAATAATATAACTAAGTCAAACCGCATGAGAAAAAACATGAGTTTCATGCTAATATTATAAACTTAAAGTAAAAAATTGAAAATTGAGATAAATTGCACATGAAAATTTTATTTGAGGACTTCGAGATCAAGTTAGCATCCTATATCATCAAACCAAGTGAAAATTGAAATACATTACAAATATGCCAAAAATTTTGAAAGTGAAAAATTTTAAAATAGAAAAATAAATTTATTTTTCTAATAATAATTGAGATTAGTCGAATAAAGTTTATTTTTCTTGATCAAATCTTTTTTGAAATTACTTTGATATTAAATTAAAATAGTAAATAATGAAATATTACTTTTAATGTAAATTAATATATAAAGGCAAAACTAAGGGAAATTAAAATAATGTTATATAAAAAATTTAAAATGACATATTATTCGCAAAAGAAGAGAATTTGAGAGCTCCATAATAAAAAAACCAAATCAAAGTCGAACATTTACATAAGTTAGATAAATTATCGAGGAAGGTATTAATCAAAATATTTCACAAAGCATACAAAAAAATATCAAAAAATAAAATAAATTATTAAATAAAAAATATAATTTAATTTGATAGAACTCATTAAGTTGAGTCAATTGATGTTTACTTCATCTTGATCACACTTCATGTTCAATTACATCAAATTAAAAAATTATGTAAGGAAAAAAAAAATATTATTTAAATTCCTAGTAAAATATGAATTAATACTTATATAAGATAAATTGAATCAAGGTATTTTAACTAAATGAAAGTGGTGTATGGATACACTAGAGAATATTTAGAGTTGTAATGTGATATATCTAAAGAAAAACAAAATATTTAAGAAATGAGATAAATTTCATGGGAATGTTTTATTCCAAGGTACTAAGAGTAGGATGAGTGCAATGTCCTTGATTATTAAACTTTGTATGAAACAAATTATCACATACAAAACGTAAAAACCTTTGAAAATAAAATATTTAAAAAAATTAAAATAATCATTGAACTCGATAGATCTCATTAAGACTCGTTCAATGACATTTATTTTGTCTCAATAAGAACACATTTAGAATTTTTGCCAAATATTAATAAAAATAAGCATAAATTATAACAAAGTATTTCTCTAACACTAATCAAATACATAATAAAAAAAATGAGATAGATAAAAGTAATGTAATAAAACAAAATTAAAGTGATGTAAGTGTCACGTATGAGGTGATTTAGAATTACATAGTTATATCATAAAAATCAAAGCAAATATTTTGACGAATTGTGATAATGTTTATTGGATAATTGCATTTTAAGAGACTAGGCTGATCAAGTAAAACATCCTTAACCATCAAATCAAGTATGACTTGAAATCTCTCTTAAAGCATATGAAAAATCTAGTAAAAATGTATAAAGATATGCAAAATAAATATTTTATTATATAAAGCTCATTGTGATAATTTCAATGATGTTTATTTTGCCTTAATCAAACCTCATTTGGGATTAAAAATAATTTCCAAATTAAATAATGATAAATAATAAAAAATTATTATTTTATAATGTTAAGAAAACACATATTAAAAAAATTATTATACAGAAAATAAAAGTGATGTGAGGTTCATAAGATAGAATCATAGAAGTCATTAAATAATTTAATAAAGTAAAAGAATATGTTTTAAAAAATTTGATAAATTGTACAAAAGTGCACTGCATTATACCAAATTGCTCATGTGCATCATTATCAATTATGAAATAAGTTACCAACAAAATTGTAACACAAAGTTTGTTAAAGTCAAAGAAAAATATATATTAAAATATGGAAATTCATATTTAATTTTGTAGAACCCATCAAGAAAAGTACAACGACATTTGCTTCATTTTCATTGAACGTTGCTAAAATTATATTAAAAATGAAAAGATAAAAACAAATTTGTTTGTAAATTTTATGTATAATGATATTACAAGCTTAATAAGAAAAATTTAAACAATATAATATGCCAAATAAATGCCATGTAAAGGCTACTTTTGAGGAGATTTAGAGTAAATTAGTAATATAATAAAACCAAAGTAAATTATTTGAAGAATTGCGATAAATTATGCAAGAAAGTTGCATTCCATAATATTGAGAGGATTGAGTATAACATACCAGATCATCAAATCGAGGTTAAATTAAAAAGAATATTTAAGTATATTGATTTTTAAAGATGATTCCAGCGACATTTATTCTTTTTGGAATGGGCATCTTTTTGAATTATTGTAAATTAGAAAAGTCAATAAGTATAAATAAATAAAAAAGATAAATATATAGGTATAGATTACAATTGAAATGAGAAAAATTGAAATGATGTAGTAATACTAAATAAGAACGATGTACAAGCTACGATAAGGATGATTTAGATAAAAACTACATTTTAATATACTAAAGAGATCAAGTGTTAAATTCTTGATCATCAAATCAAGTACAAACTAAAATTTCTCATAAAATATGCAAAATAAATAAAAAAATATTTAAAAAATAATTTGAAAATTTAATTATTTATAGCTCATTGGGCTAAGTTGAATGGCATTTGTAATAGTAGAAATTACTAAAACAAATAAGTATAAGTAATAATAAAGTTCTACCTTAATTATAAATGCGTGACTAAATTAAAATGAGATAAATCGAAACAATGTAATGTATCTAAACCAAAGTAATCTAAAGGTCACACAATTGGAGAATTAGAATTTAATAGTGATATAATTAATTTATTAAGAAAATAGTTGAAGAAATGAGAAAATTGTACAAGAAAGTTGACTTCTTATATACCAAAAAGATTGAATGTAGAATCATTGGACATTAACTAAGGTAATAATTAAAATGACTTGTAAAGAGTGCTAATGCCCTTAAAAATAAAACTAATAAAAATTTTAAATTAAATATTTAATTAGGTAATGCTAGTCCAGATGAGTTCAATGATATTTATATAATATCAATTGGTCCTTGTTCGGAATTGCTATAAATTTTAGAAGTGTATCAACATGAATAATAATAAATTATTACTTTAAGATGATGAAAAGAATATAGAGTTCAACTAAGAAAGATTAAAAAAATTTAGTTTTGAAAAATAAAGGCAACATTAAGGTGACACGACTTGATTTACAGTAACATAGCAATATTACTCAATCGAAGCAAAAAGTTAGAAGAAATGAGATAGCTCATGCCCAAATGTTTACTTCCAAGATACCAAGGATATTGAGCATAAGGTCCTTGATCGACAAATATGGTACAAATTAAAATGCCTTGTAAAGCCAATGAAATAGAAATTCGAAATTTCAAAAATAAAGAAATGAATATTTATATGCATTGATCTTAGTGAGATGAGTGCAACAAAGTTTGTTTCATCTTGATCACACATTCTTTGGAGTTTTTTCAAGTTAGAAAACTAAATGAAAATAAAAAATTATTTCATTGCTGTTAGTTAATATATATTATAAATAAAATGGATAAATCAAAGTTATCTAACTTGCCCAAATCAAAGTGATGGAAAGATCACACAAGAGGAGATTTATAGTAGCTAGTAAAATGTCCAAATCAAAGCAAAAATCAGGTGAAATGAGATAAAGTTTATGGAAAAATTGAGTTGTAAGATAAAAATGTCATGGAGTGTAACATCTTCAATCATAAAAAATCATATGAATAAAAATGCCTCGCAAGGATTACTAAATTAATGCAAAATATAATAAATTAGAATATATAAATCAATATATCAACGAGTAGAGGTTGCTGAAAAAAATCAATAAGGATAAATAATAACAAATAATTATTTTAATGTTAAGTAAATATATATTGAACCTAAAATAACTGAAATTGAAGAAATGTAATATAATTAAATAAAGTTGATTTAAAGGTTACATGAAGGAGACTTAGAGCTACATAGTAAAATAATAAAATCAAAATCATAGCTTTGATGATAAAAAATATTTATAGATAAAAATTTGAATATTAAGATTTGTAGAGCTTATTGAGACGTGCCCGACAACATTTTGTTCATCATAATCATACATTGTTAGGAACACTATGAATTACAAAATTATATTTGCATAAATTAAACTAAATTAAATCATTGCAATATAACAAAATAAAAAAGTTTCAAAGGTCATATGGTAGAAGATTTAAAGCTACATAATGATATAACATACTCAAAGCAAAAGAATTAAGGAATTGAGCAAAATTTTATGGGAAACCAACATTCTAAGATGCCAATAATATTAATTATAAAATTTTTTATTGTCAAAGAAAGTACAAATAAAATTACTTAATGAAACATTGTAGAAAGTAAAAAAGAAAATATCCTAACAAATTACATAATAAATATTTTTTGGACTTCACTAAAAAGGTCAAGATTAACGACTTTTGTTTTGTTTATATAAGACATCATTCGAAATTATTGTAAATTGTTAATGTAAATAAGAATCAATAATAATAAGTTGTTATTATTATAAAAAAATTAATTAGTTTTAAAAATAAAAAAGAGATAAAATGATAAAAGATAATATAAATGGTAAACTTTGATGAAATGAAATAATGTGTGTAGAAAATGTTCATTCTAAAATAATCAAAAGAACTAGTGTATCATCCTAAATTCTTGACTCATGTACAAATTAAAATATCTTAAAAATATTGTCAAAAATGTTAAAACTTTATTTATAAATATAGAAATAAATATTTAAATGTATAGAACACCTTTGAAATGAGTCCAATTCCATTTGTTTTCATCTTAATTAGAGCTCTCTTAGAATTATTATGAGTTACTAAAGAAAATAAGCATATATAACAATAAATAATTATTTTGATACAAAGTAAATATATATTAACGTTGACAAAGTAGAATATAATTAATCATCAAATTAGAAACAAATTGACTATCTTCTAAAATGTGCTAATAAAAAATATTCTATAATATATAAAATCAATCTTTACTTAGATTAAGTTCAGTTAGATTAATGCAATGTCGGTTTTTTGCCTTAGTTAGACATCCTACGGTTATTAAAAATTACTAAAGTAAATAAAATAAGATAATAATAAATTAGTACTTTATTTTTAAGTAAATAAATATTGATGTTAAAATAAGATAGGTTGACAAAAAATAATTATAAATTATTATTTCAAATACGGATAAAATACATAATAGACCTAAAATAAATAATTTTATGTACTTTAATCTAACTAAATCAAGGTGATGTAATGGATAAATGATAAGAAAAAAAGATTTTCAAAGTTATATAAAAAAATCAAATCAAAGCATTTCATTAGAAAGATAAAATGCATGAGAAAGTTGCATTCCTAGTGTAGCATCCTCTATCATGAAATTTGATACAAGTAGAAATGCTTTCTTTACTATGCCCAATCAATTAAAAATAAATATTTAAAAATATAAAAAAAAACTTTAATTAGATAATGTTCATTAAGGTTGGTAAGATTACACTTATTTCATCTCAACAAGACCTTGTTTGGAACTACAATATATTATGAACAAAAAGCATAAATAACAGAAAAATATTACTTTAATACAAAAAAATATATATTTAAGTTGAAATATGATAAATTTAAAAAAAAGTTGTATAAACAAATTAAAGCAACATAATGGTCACACAATAAAAGAATTAGAGTTTCACATTAATAGAACTAAATAAATGCGAGAGATTAGAAAAAAAGTGAAAAAGTGTACGAGAAAGCTACATTCTAGGATAGTAAAGATATATAGTGTACATCCTCATTCGTGAAGTCAATAATGAAACAAAAGGATAAGTAAAGCATGCTAAAACCCCAAAAAGTAAAATATAAAAAATAAATAGAGAAATAATATTTAATTTTTTAGATCTTATCAAAATGATTCTATTGAGGTTTCTTCCAAATCAATTAAAGTTTTTTTTGGAAGTTTCGAGAATTTCAAAAGAAAGTAAACATAAAATATAATAAATAATTATTTTTTGATCTAGTAAATATATAACAAAGCAAAAATAAAACTAATTGAAGTGAAATATTATAAGAAAGGAGAAACAAGTTATGGGAAAGCTAAATTTAATTATGCAATGGAGATCAAGTTTAATATACCTTTAATCATTAAAAAACGTACGATTTGAAAAGTCTAATAAAGCAAATCAAAACACTAAAAAATATTTAAAAATATAATAATAATTATTTAATATTTAAAGGCTAAGCATGAGTATACAGTCATTTGTTTCATGTGAATTGGACCTATTTTAAATTTACTACAAGTTATTAAAGTAAATTACTATAATGAATAATAATGTGATATTCTAGTAAAAAAATGTATATTAAAATAGAAAAAAGAAAAATTGAGAAAAACTAATATGATGTAATCAATGTGATGTAAAAGTCACACAAAAGTACATTTAGAGGTAGATGATAATTTGACCAAATAAAAACATTTGTTTAAAAAAATAAAAAATATTTAATAGAAACGTTGCATCCTGAGATATGAAGGATATGAGCTACAATGTCTTAAATCATTAAATTTGGTACGAAATGAAATGTCTCATAAAATATTCAAAATCTATAAATATTAAAAATACTTAAAACTATAAACTAAGCATTTAATTAGATAAAGCTCATTGAGATAAGTCTAATAATGTTTGTTTCATATCCATTAGACGTCATTTTGCATTATTAGTTATAAAAAAATTGTTGGAAATAAATAATAACAAATTATTTTTTAGATATTAATAATTATTTATCAAATCTAAAATGAAATAGATTGAAGTAAAATATCGACAAATTAATATCATGTAGAGGTCACATAAGAGTAGAATAAGAATTTTTCAAAAAAATAACAAAATCAAAGCAAAATAGTTTAAGAAATGTGATAAAATGTATAAGAATGATTCATTCTTAGATACTAAAGAGATTTACTTTAAATTCTTAATCATCAAATTAGTTATTAATAAAATTACCTAATAATATGTGCCATAATTTAATAAATTAAAATGTTCTAAAATATTATAAAAGAATATTTAGTTGGATAGAGCTTGTTGAGGTTGGTCCAATGATTGTGCGAATGTTGCATGACATAACTAACAAGATGTAAAGGTCGCAAGAGTGGAAATAATTTTTTATATTGTATCATAACCAAAACAAAGCAAAAAAATTAAATAAATGAAATAAATTTTACATGAAAGTTATTATTTGAGATACTAAGAAGATCGAGTGGAACATCCTCCATCATTTAATATATAGAAATTAAATGTCAGGGAAAGCATGTCAAAATCATGAAAAATAAAATATTTTAAAAAAAATATAAAAGTGAATATTTAATTTCTTAAAATTTAATAATTTTAGTCAAATGATTCATTTTTATGTCGATTGGACATCATTTGAAATTATTATGAATTACTAAATTAAATACCAAAAATAATAATAAAATGTTATTTAGATATTACATTAATAAATGAATAAAATGAAATTCATTAAAATGAAGAAATATAATTTAGCCAAATTAATGCAAAGTAGGAGTCGCACAATGTGAAGTTTATTGTCACATGATAATATAACATAATATAATTAAACAATTTTAAAAAAATCAATTGAATTTTTGGGGAAACTACATTTAAAGATACTAAAGAGTTATAGTGTAATATAATCATATTTGAAAAGTCTCTTAAAATGTAAAAATCACTAAAATTGTTTTTTAAAAATATTAAAAATAGAAATAATTAATTACGTAGAGCTTGTTGAGAAAAGGTTGGTGATAGTTTAACCTCCATAAGAGCTCCTTCGAAATTTCCACTAATTATGAAAGTAAATAAGCATAAATAATTATGAAGTATTACCTTAATAGAAAGTATTTAAGTATTGTAACATAAATAAGGTAAATTGAGGCAATGTAATCTAAAAAAATCAAAGTAATGTAAATGATAAAAGGGTTGGGAAATAGAGTTTCATAGTAATATGACTAAATAATAGTGATAAATTTTTCAAATAATAAAAATTTTTATAAGTTTAATTCAAAGATGCTGAGGACATTGATTACAATAGACTCCATCATCAAATCTATTGTAGATACATATATCTCTTAAAGTCCTCCATATCCCACAAAAAAAATATTTGAAAATAATAAAAATGAACATTTAATTAAATTGAGCTCATGGAGATGAGATCAATGACTATTGTTTTGCCTTGATCCAGCACCAATTGGAGTTATTACAAAATATAAATTTTTATAAGAATAAATAAATTTAAACTATTTATTTAATATTTAGTAAATATATTTTAGAGTTGAATGAGGGAAATTAATGCGATATATTATAACTAAATAAAAATGACGTAAACATCTCAAATGAGGAGATTTGGAAATTACAAAGAAACATTAATAAAGCAAATTCAATGAAATGAGATAAAGTTTTTAGAAGATTACATTACAAGATACTAAAGGGATCGAGTATAACAACTTTAATATTAAATCAAATATGAAGCAAATATTTTATAAAACATACAAAAAAATAATGAAATTTAATTTTTAAAAGATTAAAAAATATATTTAATTAAAAAGTGGTCATTGAAGCATGTTCAAAAATCTTGATCAATCAACAATTGAAATTACTTCATTTTGCGAAACAAATTAGTCTAAGTCATAATAAAATATTATCTTAATGTTAAATAATAAAATATAATGTTGAAAATGAGATTAATTTAAGAATGTAAAGTAACCAAATTGAAGCAATGTAAATCTTACTAGAGAGGAGATTTAGGGAAAGTAATATAATAAAATCAAGGTAAAATGTTTGAAGGAAAAAGATAAATTGTAGCAGAAAGCTTCTTTCCAACATACAAAGGACGTGGAGTGTAATATTCTTGATCATAAAGTAAAGTACAAATTGAAATGCCTTGTAATGACTTACAGTCCTTAGTCTCAGCTTAATTAGGCTTAGCATAGAATTAATTCAAATTACAAAGTTAAATAAACATAAATAACAATAAAGTTTTATTTTTAAATGATGAAATATGTATTAATACTAAAATAAGCTAACTATACCAACATAATATATTAAAATCAAGACAATGCAAAGGTCAAAACAGAGGAGAATTAGAGTTTCATAATAATATAAACAAATTAAAGAAAAATATTTCAAAGAGTAAGTTAAATTGTAGTAAAAAGTTCTAACACAAGATACTAAAGTGATCAAGTGTATTATTCTTGACAATCAAATTAAGTATAAATAAAAATACCTCATAAAACACAAAACAATATTAGAAAAATAAAATTTTAAAATTGTAAAAGAAAATATTTAGTTTCATAGAGCTGATTGGGAGAAGTCCGTAACTTCTCTTTCATGTTGATTTGATGTATTTTGTAGTTACTATAAATTGTTATAGTAATTAAGCACACATAATTATAATTTTCTATTTTTGATATGATATAAAATGAAGTAATCTAATTAACCAAATCAAAGTGTTATGAAAATCTGAAGAGATTAGAGTGAAAAAATTAGTGTAGAAAAAATGAAAAAATTAAAGAAATAAAATAAATTTTATGGAAACATTGCATTCCAAGATGCTAAGATGATCGGGCATAGCTTCCTTCATTATCAAAATGGGTACGAATCAATATTCCTCATTAAACATGAAAAAAAATAACAAAATAAAAAACTTTTAAAAAATATTAATATTTAATTAGTTAGACATCATCATGGTGATTCTCAATTTATTTGTTTTTTCTCAATCGAACCTCAATTGGCATTATTGTGAATTATAAAAGTAAATGCAGCCTAATAATAAAAATTTTTACTTCAAAATAATGTTATATATATTGTCGATGATATGAAAGAAATAGAACCAAGGTAATATAAAGAAATCAAACTAATGTACTAGTCATAAGAGATGAAAATTAGACTTCCAAAGTAATATAAAATAACCAAATTCTTTGTGTAACATTTTAGACTATCAAATCAAGTAGCACTCAAAATAACTTATAAAACATGTAAATATCTTAGCATTAAAATATTTAAAATATAAAATAGTAGCTTAATTTGATGGGGCTTGACAATTTTGTTTTAACCTGATGAGATTAACAGGAAGTGTTTATTTATTAAAAAATTAAATAGCTAAAATTAATAATAAATTATAATTTTAATGCTAATTATTTATTAAAGTAAAAAATTAGATAATTTGATGTAATCTAATATAATCCAATCAATGTGATGTAAACATTACATGATATGAGATTTAGTGTTGCATGGTAGTTTAAATAAAAAAAGGAAAAATTTTCAGAAATGTGAAAACTTGTAAGAGAAAGTTGCATTCCAAAATACTGAAGAGATTGAGTCCAACATCCTCGATTACCAAATAACATATGATAGAAAATTACTCATAAAAGTTGTAAAACGCTTAGAGAATTTAACTTAAAAAATTTAAATGTGAATATATCTTTTGATAGAGCTCTTGAAGATGAGCCCAACAACCTTTGTTTTATGTGGATCAGATCTTGATTAGAATTACTATGACATTAAAAAATATATGAGCAAAAATAGTAAAAGAAATATTATTCTAATGTCAAGCAATATGTATTACCAGTTAAATGAGAAACATTGAAGCAATGCTCTATAAACAAATAAAAAATATGTAAAAGACAATTGAGAGGAGATTGATAATTTTAATGCAATATATAAAATGAAACAAAAAAAAATCGAAGAAATGAGATACATAAAAGGTAGCACTCTTGATAGTGAAATAAGGAATGAACAAAAATTTCTTATGAATTTTGCCAATCCCATAGAATGTAAAATATTTCAATATATATAAATAATTATTAAAATAAATAAAGCATGTTGACACATGTCTAACAAGTTATTTTCATCTAAATCAAACCATAGTTCGAATTATTGTTAATTTCTAAAAGAAACAAGCATAAATAAATTTTATTTTTCGTAATTTATTTTTGTAATTCTTTTAGTTCCAAACCATGTCTGATGGTAGAAAAAGCAAATTCCTTTTTTATATTCTTGAGAAAATTTATAGTAAGAAATATTTATTTTTTATGTTTTTAAAATTTTATTTTCTTTTTATTTTTGTGCATTATACGAGATATTTTAATTCATTCATAAATTGTTGATTGAGGATACTATGCTAAACCACCTCAATATAATGGAATTGAATTATTTCCTATAATTTATTAGATTTTATAAATTTGTCTTTTTTTATTTAGTGATATTGCTATGTAAGAAAAAATCTTATCTGCTTGAACCATTACAACTCCTTGATTTGGTCACATTATATTGCTTCAAATTGTGTTTTTATTACTTTTATGTGTATTTACTTAATTTTAAAACAACAATTTGTTAAATTTATGTTTATTTACGTGGGTAATTTTTCATAATTCTAATGAATTATGATTTATATAAAATAGACATCGTTGTACTCACCTTGACTTGCTATATTAGCTAAAATTTGATATTATATAGTTTTAAATATTTTGTTTCTATGATTTTTTTTACTTTATGAGAGACTTAAATTCGTATATAATTTGATGAGACTAAACTCAATCTTTATAGTGCATGGAATGCAACTTTCCTATACAATTTATCTCATTTCATCAATATCTTTTTTTCTTGGTTATATTATTAAAAAATTATTTCTCCTCTTGTTAGCTTCACATTACCTTTATTATATATATATATATATATATATATATATATATATATATATATATATATATGTTGTCTTAATGTTATAATCATTATTAATTTTTATTTATTTTTATTTCCTTATTATTTAATAGTAATTCGAAATGATGTCCCTTGGAGATGACACATACATTGTTGGAGTCATCCTGGAGTGCTTTATACAACTAAATGTTAATTTTTATATTTTTACTGTTTTTTAAGGACATTTTTAAAATTTATAATAGATTTTAATTTTTGCATTATTTGGTGATCGAGGACTTTCACTCTATCTTCTTAGAATCTTGGAATGTAGCATTCTCATGTAATTTTTCCCATTGTTTTATTTTTTCATTTGGTTAGATTCCAATGTAATCCAAATTCTTCTCTCATGTGACATTTACATCACTCTGATTTGGTTGCATTACTTTGCTTCAAAATATCATAATTTGTTTTAATATATATTTATTTTACTTTAATCTAATAATTTATTTCAATTTATGTTTTTGTAATTTAATAATTAAATGTAATTCAAAATGTGATTAAACAAAGACAAAACACAATTCATTTGATTCAACTCAACGAGCTCTATCTAAGAATTTTTTTATTATTATTTAATATGAATTTTTTTTATTTTTGACATGTTTCAAGACAATTTTGCTTTATAGTTGTTTTGATGAATGAGGATGTTACATTTGTTCTTCTTAGTTCCTTAGAATGCAATTTGCCTGAATAATTTATATCATTTCTTAAAATTATTTTATTTAATTTTGTGATATTAGTATGTAACTATAATTCGTCATATGTGTGACCTTTATATTGCAATTATTTTATTATAATACATGGCTACAACTTATCTTTTTTAGTTTTAACGTATATTTCCAAATCTTAAAAAATAATTTATTATTATTTACACTTATTTACTTTGGTAACTCATAATTATTATAAAAGATATTTGATATAAACCAAACAAATATCATTACAATTATCTAAAAAAACTTATCGTATTAAATATTTATTTTTATGTTTCATAAAATTTTAGTCTTTAAGGATTTATCATGTCATAAATGTTTTCTGATTTGTACTTATTCTAATGATGGAGGATGTTACACTTGATCTCTATAATTTCTTTTTTGTAATATGTAATATTAAATTATTATACTTTATCTTATCTAAACTTTAAAAGTTATAATTGGTTAATCTTAAAAATAATTTTTATTATTTATTTTATGTTACTTCGACAAATGACTATAATTCAAAAAAAAATTTTGATGGACACAAAACAAATCATTGGTATTTCCTCACTAAGCTATAGTAATTAAATATTTATTTTTACCTTTTTAAATACTTAATTTTCTAGAGTTTTTCTTACTTCAAAAGTTATTTTAATTTGTACCTGACTTTATGATCAATGATGTTACCCTCAAATTTTTAAGTACCCTGGAGTGCAAGTTTTTCAAAAAATTTACATCAATTTGCTTGTGATATTATGTAGCTTTAAAGACTTACATCACCTTAAATTTTTTTAATATCATAAATTTAACTCATTTAAAATTTTAAATATATTTACTTAATATTAGAAAAATAATTTTTAACTATTTATTCATAATTGTTAATTTATAGTAATTCCATACCAGCTTTAATCGAGATAAAACATATGTTATTAGACTCATTTCGATGAGATTTATTTAAAATTTTTTTCAAGTGGTTTGAAATGCTTTACTAACTTCTTTATTATCACTTAATTTGTTGATAAAAAATGTTATGCAAAATCACCCTAGTATCGTACAATGAAAGCTTTTCATATAATTTATTCCATTTTTATTTCTAATTTTATGCTTTCTTTTGGTTATATTACTATGTTACTTTTGTGATCTTATCATGTGATCTTTACACCACCATGATTTTATTATCTACATTGCTTTTATTTATCTAATTTTAGGTTTAATATATTTACTTAATATTAAAATGATACATATTGATTATTTATTCTTTTTTAATTTGGTAACTCATTGTAGTTCCAAATGAGGTCTGCTCGAGGGAAAACAATCATTCTTGTACTCATTTTGTTGAGATTTAAAAAAGTAAATGTTACATTTATATTCATAAAATTTTATATTTTATTCTTTTTACATGATTTATGTCTTATTTAAAATTGTATTTAATTTAATGATCGAGATTGTTTACTTGTGCTTCTTAATATAGTTAATGCTATTTCCTACACAACTTGTATTACCCAAAATCCCCTCTCATGTCACTTTCACTTGTCTTTGAACTAGTTATTTTATATTTCCTCAATTTATTTTATTTTTTTAATATGTAATTACATAATGTTATCATGTTTAGTATTATTTATTCTTATTTAATTTGTACTTTTTTAATAATTCCAAATGAGGTCTCATCGTGATGAAACAAATATCATTGGACACATCTCCATGTGCTCTATCAAATTAAATAAGTATTTACAAATTTTAAACATTTAATTTTTTAGAAAATTTTCTTATTATTTTATTAGATATTTTGATAAGTACTTCACTAGATAATCAATGATGTTACACATTCTCTTCTTAATATCATGAATGCAACTTGCCATAAAATTTATCTTATTTTTTGAATTTTTTGTCTCTTATTTCGTTTTTAATAATGAAACTCTAATTCTCATCTTGCATGACCTTTACATCACATTGATTTGATTATATTAAATTATTTAAATTTATCACATTTTTACTTTAAAATATATTTATTTGAAATAAAAAAAATAGTTTAATTTAATTTCATTATATTGGTAATTCATAAAAATTCCAAAGGAGAGTCAAGTGATATCAAACAAATGTTGCTGGTCTCAACTTTACTAAATCTATACAATTAAATTTTAATTTTCAAATTCTTAAATATTTCTATTTGTAATGGTTGTAACATTATCTATGAAACATTTTCCTCACTTCTTAAAATTTAGAACTTTTATATTTCATTATATTAAGTTAAAACTTCATTTTTTTTTTTGTTTTTTTGCTTTGATTAAGTAATATTACTATGTGTCAAAAAATCTCCATATGTGTGACTTTTACATTACTTTTTGTTTGTTGTGACATTGATTCAATTTTTCTTATTTACATTAATAATTTGTAGTAATTCAAAATGTTGCCTAATTTATGAGGGAATGGCAATCTAATCATTGATGAACTCTATAAACTAGAGACCCAACTTCAAATTCTTTTTAAATATTTTTTCTTAGGTTTTTGAATGTTTAAAAGGACATTTCATTTATGGCTTATTTGATCATCGAGAATATTACACTCAATCTTATAAGTATATATGATTTTAATTTTATTATTCAGTTTATCTCAATAATTCAAATTAGTCACTTTAATCTGGTTAAAATACCATATAACATAAAATCTCCTCTCGTGCTACACTTTACTGACCTTTAATTTATTTAATAGCAATTCTTTAAATTTTCTAATTTAAGCGTTATTTTTAAAATTTTTATTTACATGATATTTTAATAATAATTTATTATTATCTATAAGTTTTTACATCAGCATTTAGTAAAACTTCTAAATGTATTCTGATTGAGAGAAAACATATATCATTTGACTCGACTCGATGAGATTTGTTAAGCTAAATATTTATTTTAATATTTTTTAAATATGTTTTTTATAGTTTTGGTATTTTTAATGATCTTTTTTAACTTTTATATGATTTGGCCTTTGAGAATGTTACACTCTATCTTTTTAGTATCTTGTAAAGAAAATTTCTGGTATAGTTTCTCTAATTTTTTAAAATTTTCCACAATAATTTTATTGTGCTATATTGTGTCAATTTATCTCATTTTAATAGTAATATATATTTCATAAATATTAAGAACATATGTAATATTATGTTTGGTTATTTACTCTAATAATTTTTATAATTTTCAACAAAGTCCATTGAAGCAAAAATGAACATTATAGTAGTCCTAACGAACTCTATCAAATTTAATGTTCATTACTATAATTTTGAATATCTTATATTCTAAGGCCTTGGCATGTTTGCAAGGAATTTAGATTTGTCATGATTTCAAGACTGATGAAATTAGACTCTATCTCCTTAGTATATTGAAATACAACTTTCTAATATAGTTTGTCCCATTGCTCTAAATGTTTCAATAGTTATGTTTAACAAGTAACTTTAAATCTCCTCTCTTATCAAATTTATGATGATTTGATTTCATTTTGTTAAATTACAACAATTTATCTCATTTTAGAGGCAAAATGTTTTTGCATAGGATTAAAATGGAAATATATTATTACGAACTATTTTTTGCATTAGTAAGTCTTAATAATTTCAAATAAGGTTTGATTGAGATGAAAAAAAACCTACTTAGAGTAATCTCATTAAGTTTCATGAAATTAAAAAATCATTTTTATATTTTTTAAAATTTTTTTGGATTTTTACAATTTTTATAAGACATTTGATTTTTATCTAATTTGATGATCAAGGAGGTTACTCATTATCTCCTCACTAACTTGGAATGTAAAATTGTAGTATATTGTTTCTCAATTTTTAAAAAATTTTCTATTAATTTAGTTGCATTTTCTTGCTTTAATTTATCTTATCTTGGCTTTACCATAGTTTTGCATGATATTAAAAACATATTTTAATAATTTTCATGCTCATTTGTATTATTAGTTTTTAGTAAATGTTGATTACGATAAATCAAGATAAAGCAATGTTGATAAAATCTTCTTAACAAGCTCTTTAAAACAAATTGAATATTTATAAAATTAATTTTCTAAGGTTTTTGCATATTTTATAAGAGATTTTAGTTTGTAGTTATATTAACAATAAATAATGTTACACACTATTTATTTATTATGTTTCAATGAAATTTTCCAATATAATTCATCTCATTTTTTCTAATTTTTTGCCTTAATTTTTTTATATTAATATACATCTATAAATCTTCCATTGTGTAACCATTATTATGCTGTATTTGCACATATTACATTTCTTCAATTTTTCTCATTTTACCATTAATATTTGTCTAAAGGATATTGTAATAATAATTTATCATCATTTATGCTTATCTGCATTTGTAATTCATACTAATTCCCATTGAGGTGTCTCTCACACATGACAAAACATCATTGCACTCATCTCATGAACTCTGTTAGACTAAATATTCGATTTTTATATATTTCAAAACTAATGTTTGAAGTATTTTTCCTTGCTTTATGGCTCATTTGAATTTGTACCACATTTAATGATAAAAAATGTAACACTCAATATATTTAGCACCTTAGAATGGAGTTTTCTATAGAATTATTTTCATTTTTTCATTTTTTTGCATTTATTTGTTTAAATTAATTAAAGACTTCAAATCTAGGCATACGTGACCTTTACATTTATTTGACTAGGTTATAATACATTACATCAATTCATCTCTTTTTAGCTTTTCTTCTCATAATGTAAAAATAATAATTCATAGTTATTCCAAGTGATGAAGGATTGAGATGAAAGAAACTTCGTAGGAGTTGACTCCATGAACTCTATTCAAATAAATATCCCATTTAGGTTATTTAAATTCATTTTACGTGTGTTTTATGAGGCATTTGAATCTTATCTTTTTTATGATAATGAATGTTACCCTTTACCTCCTTAGTAACATAGAATGCCACTTTCTAGTGCAATCTACCTCATTTCTTGAAACTTTTCACATTTATTTTTAATATTATTTTTCTTCAATTGACATAATGTTAGCTTTAATATAAATTTACTTATTACTAAAATAATAATTTGTTATTATTTATGTTTATTTGCATTTGTAATTCGGTGTAAATCAAAAATAGGTCTAGTCGATTAAAACAGTATCATTGGACTCATCTCAATGAAATAATCAAATTAAATATTCATTTTTATAATTTAAAACATTTTATTTTTTGGACTTTTTACATAAGTTATGAGACATTTTAATTCACATCACATTTGATGATTAATGATATTTCATACTTTTTGCATCATATACAAGAATACAACTTTTTTACATAATTTATCATATTTCTTCAAGTGTTTTATTTTTATTTTGTTATGTTCTTAAATAAAAATAAATCTACTTTTTTGTGACCTTTATATCACTTTCAATGTAGTATATTATACTACTCTAATTTATCTCATCTTAGCTTCGTTATATATTTGCATAAAATAAAAAAAATCGTTATTATGCTTGCCTATTATTTTTGGATTTTTTAAAAAACTTTTAAATGTTATATTATGTTGCCAAACAAATGTTATTGGACTCAACTAAATAATCTCTATCAAATTAAAAAACTAATTAACTATTAGAAAATATTTTATGAGACATTTCAATTTATTCCTAATTTGTCAATAAATAGTGTTATACTCAGTTTTAATAGTGTCTTGTAATGGAATGTTTTTTGATACTTTATCTAGTGCTTTAAAATTTATCAGTTTGACTTAGATATATCAATGTTTAAATCTAAATCTTCTCAAATGTCATGCGACATTACATCAATTTAATTTTGTTAAATTAAATTATAAGAAATTATTAAAATTTTAATTTAATGTAATTTTTTGTAATCTAAAAATAATTATTTAATTTTAGTTATTGCTTATTTACTTTAATAAATCATTATAAACTTACACGAGATCAAATAATGATGAAATAAATGTCATTGGACCTAATTGGACAAAATTTATCCCAATAAATAATCATTTTTATATTTCTTAATTTTTTAGGATATTAACATGTTTTGTGAGACATCCCATTCATGCCTGATTATTTGATCCATAATGTCACACTTGATGTCCTTAGTGCCTTGGAATTAAATTTTTTGATGCATTATCACTCAATCAAAGTTTTTGTTTTGATTTGGTTATGTTACAATGGAATATAACTCTCGTCTAATCTTTTCTTAACATCCCTTTTATATTTTTGTAATACATTACTTTCACTCATCATGCTGTAGATTTATTATGTATTTAAATCATAAAAAAATGTTGTCAAACTCATCACTACTAGCTTTATCAAATTAAATATTAATTTTAATATTTTTATAGTATTTATTTCCTAAATGTTTTGGAATACTTTGTGAAGGATTTTGATTCATACATAACTTAAGGATCAAGAATTTGGTTATTTTAAATTACTTAAATTTGTCTCATTTCGTGCATAATTTATAATAAAAAATTAATTCATTATTTGTTATGCTTTTTTGAGTTTGGAAATTCATAGTAATATCTAACAAGGTTTAAAGAAGACAAAAAATGCACTGTTAAACTCAGGTTAGCCAACAAATAAAATAGAAATTCATTTTTATATTTTTTGAAATTTTTTACATTGTCATATACTAGAAGGAATTATGAGAATTTTGATTTATTTCTATTTTGATGATTGAAGATATTGTGCTCCTCTTTGTCATTATTGTTTGCAACTTTCTTATATAATTTATCATAATTTATCAAATATTTTTCCTTATTTGGTTATATTTATTTGTAACTCTAATTCTCTTTTAATGTGACCTTTACATCATATCAATGTTTCTAAATTATAGTAATTCAATTTACATCACTCAAGCTTTAATATGTACTTATTTAATACAAAAATATTATTATTATGCTTGCTTATTTCCTTCTATTATTCTCAAAAATTTCCACATAGGCTTGATCAAGATAAATAAAATGCTATTTGACTTATTGCAATATGTTCTATCAAATTAAAGAATAATTTTAAAATTTTTTAATATTAAATTTTACAAGCTTTCGCCATGATTTAGGAGTTATTATAATTCATACTAGATTTGGTGAGCAAAGATGTTATATTCACTCTCCTTAGTTTCTTTTAATGTAATTTATATCATTTCCTAAATTTTTTGTAATTATTTAGTTATATGAATATGTCACTTTTAATCTTGCTTGTGTGATAATTACACTAATTTGATCTGGTTATGTTTTATTAAAAAAATGATATCCAATGTTAGCATTACAATACATTTATATAATATTAAAACAATAATTTCATATTAGTTACCCTTATTCCTTATTATAATTCACTATAATTCTAAATAACGATCTATCATGATGAAAAAAACATTTATTGTATCATATCAATGAGCTCTATCAGATTGAATATTTATTTGTTTTTTTTTTATTTTTATTAGGGCTTTTCATGCTTTAAGACTTAATCAATGGTACCCTATTTGGCAATCAAAGATGTTATGTTGATCTTCTTAGTAACTATTACACTACCTTCCCACATAATTCAACTAAATTTTTTAGGTTCTTTTTTATTAATTTAGTTATATTATATTTCTTTAATTTATATAATTTTAACTTTATTATAGGTTTACTTTAAATTTGAATAGTAATTTATTTTTATTAATGCCTATTTATATCTTAAATTTTCATAATTCTTAAGGATGTTTGATCGAGACGAAAGAAAAGTTGTTGGGCTCTTGTCGACGAGATCCATCCAAGATTTTAGCATGCTTTACTAGACTTTTTGACTAGTACCAATAATAATGATTGATAATGTTACACTTATGTTCTTTTGCCTCTAAATGAAACTTTCTAATAAAATTTCTCATTTTAAATGTTTTGCTTTAGTTTTGTTATATTACTATGTAACACTAAACCTAAAATTAAGTGACATTCATGACACTTTATTTTGAAGTATTGTATTAATGTAATTCATTTCTTTATTTATTTAATATAAATTTAATTAATATTAAAATAATAATTTTTTAACTTAATGTTATTTTATTTTGTTATTCATAGTAATTGCAAATAAGGTATGTTGATGATGTAATAAAAGCCATTGGACTCATCTCAATGAGCTCTACTAGTTAAATATTTATTTTATATTATAAAAATAATTCCTATGGCATTTACTTGCTTTATGAGACATTTCTATTTGTAACTTATTTGAGTATAAAACATTTTGCACTGATCTTCTTGTTATCGTAGAATGGAAATTTTTTGCATAATTTTTCTCATTTCCTTAATGTTTTTACTTGGATTTGGTTATTTTAAAATATATAACTCATATTCTCCACTTTTATGACCTTTAAATTGATTTTATTAGGTTACATAATGTTGCATCAAGATTTGATTTCAACATTTTTATACAACTTGTCTTATTACATCAATGTTTTTTCTTTAATTTGGTTATGTTAATGTGTAACTCTTATGTTCATTGGTATGAACCTTCCATAAATTTTTAATTTATTTTACATTAACTTTAACATATATATATTTATAAAACATTAATATGCTTATTTTCTTTGAGATTTCACAGTACTTTTGAATGGGTCTGCTTGAGAGGAAACAAACATCATAATGTTGAAGTAGACAAGCTCTAACCATTAAAAAATTGGTTTTTATATTTTTAAGTTTTTAACTATTTTGGCATTTGTTATACGATACTCAGTTTATACCTTATTTTGTGATGGAGAAAGTTACACTCAAAATCCTTATTAGGTTGGAATGTCACATTCTTGTGTAATTTATTACCTTTCTTTAAATTTTAGCTTGAATTTCTTGTGTTGCCTTAACATCACCTTGATTTGTTTATTTTACATTGCTTACATCTATTAGATGTTAAATTTAATATATATTTACCTATTACTAAGGTAATAATATATTTTTATTTATGCTTATTTAATTTTGCAACTCGTAATAATTCCAATCTAGGTCTTATTTATGCTTTTATATATTTTTTATTTTTTATCATACACCAAGAGACATTTATTATCGTTGCTAATTTTTTGATCGAGAATATTACACTCTATCTACTAAGTACCTTGAAATGCAAGATTATTGTAAAATTTATCTCATTTATTGAAATTTTTTTTTGCCTTAGTTATATTATATTGCTCAAATTTAGAACATATTAGGTTTAATATATTTTTACTTAATATTGTAAGTAAAAGCTTATTATTATTTACCATTTTATATTTTGGTAATTATATTGTTTCCAGGCGATGTCTAATGGAGATTTAAAAATATTTTTGGACCAGTGTCCAAGAGCTATATAAAATAATATATTTTTTTTTATAGTTTTAATCTTTTTCATGATTTTGGCATGGTTTACAAAACATAAGATTTATACCTAATTTGATGATCATGGACAGTGCATTCAATCTCCTTCGTAAAAAGGAATGTAACTTTCGTATATAATTTGTATTATTTACTTAAAAACTTTTAGTAATTTCGCCTTATTACATTACTTTAATATATCTTATTTTACCTTTATTTTATATTTATTTAATATATTAATAATAATTTATTATTACTTATTCTTATTTATTTTTAAAATATTTAGTAATTCTAATCGAGGTTAAATCACGAAGACATTAGTATTGTTCCACTCATCTTGACAAGCATTATCTAATAAAATATTTGTTTCGTAAAATTTTTATTGTTATATTTGCCAATATTTTTACGTGTTTTATGAGATTTGATTTTTATCTTTATGAAATATAAATAATATTACAATATATCACCTTAGTATCTTTGAATTAAAATTTCTTAATAATTTATGTCATTTCTTCAAATTGTTTGGTCTAATTTGATTATATTGTTAAATGACTCGAAATATGGTCTAGTGTGACTTTTACAATTCTTTATTTGGTTATATTAGATCTCTTAGATTTATAATATGTAAGTTTTAATGTATATTTCTATTACATTAACAAAATTCCTTATTATTATTTATGTTTAATTAGAATACTGTCATTCACTAAAACTCTAAATGAGGTTTTATTGAGACATATCATGTCATTATATAAATCACAATAAACTTTAACATCCCAAAAATTTATTTAATGTTTTATTTTCAATTATGTTTTTAATGTTTTTTGTATGTCTTATGAGACATTTTCAAGCATATCTAATTTTTCAATCAAACATATTACTCTTAATCTCATTAGGATCTTGGAATGGAACCCTTTTATATCTCATTTCTTCAAATGTTTCTTTTTTTGGTAATATTACTTTGAAACTCTATTCCTTCTATCTTGTAACCTTAGGATCACATTAATTTGTTCATATTCCATTGCTTCTAATTACTTCATTGTAGATTTATTATTGGCATTATTATTATATGTTTTTAGTTTTGTAATTCGGAATAGTTTTATAATTTTTTAGTTTTGTAATAAATAAAATTAAATATACTTTTTAAAATTTTTAAAACATTTTTATGCAACTTTGGCATGTTTTGAGAACTTTTTTGATTCAAAGTAAATTTGATGTTTGAGAAATTTACACTCTATCTTCGTATTATCAAGGAATGCAACCTTCCTATACAATTTGCTAATTTCTTCAATTTTATTACTTTGATTGGGTTATATTATGTTGTTTTAATATAACTACTTTTAGCATTAATATATATTTATTTAATCTATAATTTAAAATTTATTATTTGCTTTTGTTTTTAACATTGGTAATTCATAGCAAATCAAAACAAACTCTGATGAAAATTTAAAAAATGTCATTAGACTCGTGTGAAGAAGGTATAAAAAAATAAATATTCTTTTTTCATACTTCTAAAATTTTTAACACTGCAAAATTCTTTACAACACATTTCATCCATACTACATTTGATGATCGAGTATATTAAACTTGATCTCCTTAATATTTGGGAATTTAACTTTCTTGTACAATTTTTTACATTTTTTAGTTTGTTTTCTTTTGTATTTTTAAATTATATTACTTCAATTTATCTTAGTTTCGTTTATCATATGTTTACTTCATAATAAAAAATAATCATTAATAAATTTCATTTATATTTATTATTGTAATTCACATTAATTCTACAAAACTTTTGATCAAAATTAAAAAAATGTCATTGGCCTCACCTCGATAATCTCTATTTAATTTAATATATATTTTTGTACTTTTAAATAATTTATTTTGTAATATTTTGGCAACCCTTACATGACATTTTGATTTTTATCTATGCCAATAATTGAGAATGTTACACTTTTCTCCGTAGTTTCATCGAATGGAACTTTCACATACAATTTAATTGATTTCTTTAAATTGATTTCCATGATTTTATTATATTACTATATACTCTAAATCTTGTTATGCGTGACCTTTATAATACATTTTTTGGATATGTCATTGCTTCAATTTTCCTCATTTTAGCATTAACATGAACTACTTTAAATTAAAATAACAATTTATTATTATTTTTTATTATTTATTTATTAATTAATAGTAATTCTAAATGATGTCTCATTGAGAATTAGTAGATGTAATTGGACTTGTCTCGTTAAGGTCTATAAAATTAGATATTCATTGTCAAATTCTTTGAGATATTTCTTTTATGCCTTTAGCATGCTTAGTAAGGAATTTCAATTCGAGCTTGAAATTATAAAAAGAAAATGTTACACTCATCCTTCTTATTATCTCAAAATTGAAGATTTACTTCCAATTTATCCCATCTCATGAAATTTTTCACTTCAATTTGGTTTTGTTAATATGTAACCTTAAATCTCTACTATTGTGTGCTTTACATATATTTGATTTAGGTATATTAAATTACATCGATTTTTCCTATTTTAGCTTTAATATATCTTTGCTTAATATTCTTACTTTAGTAATTCACAACGATTTTGAACGAGTTGTGCTATTGAACTAAAAATGTTGTTGAACTCAACCAAATGAGTTCTATCAAATTAAATATTACTTTCTTTATATTTTTTATTATTTTAGAGTTTTGACATGTTTTTAGACAATGAATTGGTTCTTTTTCATTCAATTTATATCATTTCTTTAAAAGTTTTATTATGATTTATTTATATTATTATGAAATTTTAATTCTCCACCAGTTCAACATTAATATTGCTTTGTTCTTTTTATGTTGCAATACTTACATACATATTATTCAAGATTTTTTATATAGTTATTCATTATTAACATCAAAATTTTGTTATTATAAATTCTTATTTAATTTGTTGATTCATAATAATTCAAAATTGGGTATGATAAAGATGAAACAAACATTGTCAGCATTATAGTGACAAACTCTGTAAATTTCAATATTTATTTTTAATATTTGAAGTATCATTTTGAAAGGTTTTAGCTTGCTTTAAAATTCATTTCTTAGAATGCATTTTTCTTGTGTAATTTATGTCTTACAAAATGTTTTTTGTTTGGTTATGTTATGTTGCCTTTTTTAAATAATATTAAAATAATAATTTATTACTTATTTTTTTATATATGTAATTCATAACAATTTTGAGCATAGTTAAGTAGAGATTTAAAAAATGAAGTTAGACTCATCTAAATATGTTATATGAAATTAAGATATTCTCTTTCTATATTTCTAAAAATGTTCAAGATTGACAATTGATTCACTCCTAATTTAATGATTAAATGACATTATAATTGATCTCCTTTGTATCATGTAATAGAACTTTAGAAAAAAATTCATTTCTTTGAATTTATTTCTTTTATTTCAACATATTACATTACATCAATTTATCTCAATTTAGTTTTAATACCTATTTTTTCATATTAAAAATAATAATGTATTATTTCTGATATTTTTTAATATTTTTTAATTCATAGTATTACTAAACATGGTTTTATCAAGAGAAAATAAGTTTCATTTGACTCAACTGGAACAACCTTACGTAAATAATTGTTTTTTAATAGGAATTTGAATATTTTATTTTCTAAACTTTTTTCTGCTTTATAAGACATTTTATTTCGTATCATTGTTGATGATTAAGGATATTACTCTTTATCTTCTTAGTTTATCAGATTAAAGTTTTTTTATAATTTATCTAATTTCTTTGAAAGTTTTACTCTGATTTGGTTATAATAATGATTGTTATTACTTATGATTATTTACATTTGTAATTAATAATAATTCCCCTGGATGTCTAATCAAGAGATAACAAACATCAATAGACTAGCTTAAACAAGTCCCACTAAGTTAAATTCACAATTTTTTAATACTTTTCAAGGTTCTCCTTTTTTAAAATATGTCTCTTCATACTTATTGTGATGATCAAAAGTGTCACACTAGTTCACCACAATATCTTGCAAAGGAACTTTTTTTCACAATTTTTATCATTTTTTAAAATCTTTTGCTTTGAAGTAATTTTACTAAAGTGAATTTCTAAATCTCTAATCATTTGACTTAAACATCTATTTGGTTTTGTTATATTACATTACATCAATTATCACATTTCAACTTTAGTATATTTTTACATAATATTAATATGTACATTTACATTGGTAATTAACATTAATCCTTGATAACGTTAGTCAAGATAACATAAACATCATTGAACTTTACTTGATGTGTTTTATCCAATTTAAAATTTACTTTTACACTTTAAAAAATTTTTAGATTTTGGGATTTTTAAGGGACTTTTGAATCAGTCTTGACTATTTGATTAAGAATTTTGTTAGTGATCTACAAAGTAACTTGAAATACATCTTACCTTTACAATTTTTCTCATTCCTCTAAATTTTTCTCATCCCCTATTTATCAATAATATTGCTTGATTTCTATAATTTACATTGCTTTCATTAAACTCATCCCAAATTTGTCATAATTTTTCTTATTACTATGATAATAACTTATTATTATTTTTACTTATTCAGTTAGATAATTCATAATAACTCAAAACTTGATCTGATTAATATGAAACAACAATTGTTAAATCAATTGCAATAAGCTCTATGGAATGAAAAATTCAATTTATATTTCTTAATATTTGTCTTAGAGGTGTTTCAATTTGTTCTTGATTTGATCATTAAGAATGTTAAGCTCTATCTTCATAATAACTTGGAGTACAACTTTGCTAAATAATTTATTTAATATTTTCAGTTGTTTTACTATGATTTGGTTATATAATATTGCCTCAATTTATTTAATCTTAGATCTAATATATGTTAACTTTTTATTAAAATAATCACTTGTTATTATTCATCCTTTTTCTTTTTTAAAATTCATAGTAATTTAGAATGAGTTTGATGGTGATTAAAAACTAATTTAGAACTCATCTAGAAGAGCTATAAATGATTATATATTCATTTTAATATTTTTAAATTTTTTTTTAAAGTTTTGGCTTGATTTATGAGAAATGTTTGTTCGAAGCATATCTAATTACATATCTTGGAATGCAAACTTTTTTGTATAATTGATCACCCTTTTTGAATTATTTTCTTTCATTTTGTAATACTATTTTGTAGCTCTAATTCTTCTATCATTAAACAGTTACATTGTTTTAATTGGGTTATAATACATTACTTTATTTTATCTCCTTTTAAATTTCATATATATTTACTTCAAATAATAAAAATATTTTATTGTTATGCTTACTTAATTGTTTTGCTAATACATTGAAAATTCTAGTATGGCAAAATAAACATCATTGGACTCATTTCAAAAGGCTCTATCTAATTAAATATGAAAATTTTATTTTTTAAAATTTTATTTTCTAAGACTTATGCTTGCTTTATGAGATATTTTAATTTGTATCTCACTTGATTTTCAAAAATGTTAAACTTGATCTCCGTAGTAACATGGAATAGAACTTTTTCATATAATTTATATCCTTTTTTGAGATGCTTCGATTTGATTTGGTTATGTTAATATGACCTTATAAATACTTTCTTGGGTAACATTTATATTACTTTCACTTGGTTATATTTCTTTGCATAATTTATCACATTTTAGGTTTAATATATCCTTCGAAAACATTAAAAAAATATTTTATTGTATTTTAATGCTCATTTCTTTTGGTGATATATAACAATTCCAAATGTTATTGTAATTAGATTAAATAACATATTAAATCTCTTTTTTTAAAATTTTTATTGGTTTCAACATTTTTCAGGAGTCATTTTGTTTCATGTCTAATTATATAATTTACAATGTCATAGTCTATCTCTTTAATATTTTGTAATGTAATTTTCTTGTTCAATTTATCAAATTATATAAAAACTTTTTGTTTGGTTTGGTTTACTATAAAGAAACTCTTATTCTGCTCTCATGTAACTTGGAGATCACTTAGACTTTTTTAAATTACATTTTTTATGTTCATCTTGTCTAACACTCATTATATATGTACCTAAAATTAAAAAAAAATTTGTTATTTTTATTATTACATGTTTAATTTTGTAGTTGATAGGAAATCTAAAAAAATATCATTCGAATTGAAGTTATTTGATATTTAAAATTTGAAATATTTTATGTTTTATGGTTTTAGCACTAATTTCAAAACTTTTTGATTCATATGTGATTTTGTAATTGATAATTTTATATTCAATCTTTTTTATCTAGGAGTTCAAATTTTATGTATAATTTTACTAATTTATTCAAATGTTTTGCTTTGATTTGGTTATAAAACTATGAAACACTAATCCTTTTCAAAGTTGACCATCAAAGCTCTTTCACATCATCTTAGCATATTATTTTAATTTATCTCAGCTTAGCTTCAATATATACTTGCTTAATATCGAAATAGTAATATCTCATTATTTATGGAAGTTTTATGTTACAATTTGCAATAATTTTGCATGAGGGCGAATAGAGACAATGCAAACTTCGTTGGACTCATTTCAACAAGCTCTATCCAATTAAATATTCACTTTAGTATCATTAAAAGGTTTATTCTCTAGTGTTTTTGCATGCATTATGGAACATTTGAATCATACAAAATTTCAAGATTGAGGGTGTTATGTTTGATCTCTTTGAAATCTTTCAACGCAACCTGCTTGTATAGTTTAACTAATTTCTTAAATTTCTTTGCTTAAATTTATTATGTCAATATGTAACTCTAAATCTCCATGTGATCTTTATGTCACTTTGATATTGATATATTACATTGATTGAATTTATCTCTTTTCAACTTTGACACATATTTACTTGATGTTAAAATAATAATGCATTATTATTTATTCCTATTTACTTTTGTAATTCAAAATAATTTTCGATGAGTTTCAATAAAGCAAAAATAAACAACTTTTCACTCATCTCAACAACCTCTATATAATTAAAGTTTATTTTTAAAATTTTAAATATTTTTTTTGTAAGATGTTAGCTTTATAAGGCATTTCAATTCATAATTGAATTTATATTCAAAGATTTTGAACTTGATCCCTTTAGTTTCTTAGAATTAAAATTTCTTTTAATATTTGTCTCATTTTTTCAAATGTTTTGTTTTGATTTATTTATATCACTATGAAGCTCTAAATCTCCTCTCAAGAAAAATTACATCACTTTTAAATTACTTTGCATCAATTTATAAAAATAGATTTCTTCTCTGTTGTCAACTTAGCATCCTTTTAATTTAGTTATATTATATTTCTTGAAATTCTGTTATCATAGATTTTTTATATAATTTCGTAAAATTAAAATAAAAATTTTAAATTATTTATTCCTATTTAAGTTGGCAACTACGGGTGATTCTAAGCAAGGTTTAATTAAGTGGAATCAAACTTCATTTGGCTTATATAGATCAATAATATAAAATTAATTTTTAGTCTTTATACATTTTAACATTTTATTTTCTTTTTTAAACACACTTTACCTGATATTTTGATTCATATCATATTTGTTGATCAAGGAAATTGTGTTTGATCTCTTTGGTATATTGGAAAGTAATTTTCTTTTGTAATTTATCACATTTCTTAAAATTTTTTAATAAAGTTGATTTTTTTATTATGTAAATAAAAATATTCCCTTGTGTCCCTTACGTCTCTTTGTTATGCCAATATTATGTTTCTTCAAATTATTTCTTTTTAGCTAAAAAATATATTTACTTATATTCAAATAGTAATTTTGCATTAATTATGCCTATTTATTTTTTTAATTAATATTAATTTTAGATGAGTTTTGATCAAGGAGAAGCAAATATCAATGAATGCATCATCACAACCTCTATTGATTTGAATATTTATTTTTACAATTAAAAATATTTTATTTTCTATGATTTTGGTATGATTTATGATATATATTGATTGAAGATGTTACCCTTGATCTCTGTGTTAAATTACAAGGAAAATTTTCCAAATAGTTTATTTAATTAAATGGAGTTGATTAAGTTCCATCAAATGATGTTGGTTTTATAATTATCTGACCATTTTTAGAATTTCTATGTATTACAATGGCAATCAGAAATAAAAATAAATTATTAATTTTATGTTTAGTAAATTTATATTAAAACTAAAATGTGCTTATTTGAAGTAATGTAACACAAACAAATAAAAGTGATGAAAAGGTTACAAAAGAGGTGATTTAGAGTTACTTAATAATATAGAAAAATTAAAACAAAAAAGTTGAAAAATTAAGATGAATTGTACAAGAAAGTAATCTTCCAAGATGCCAAGGAGATTGAGTGTAATATCATTGACTACCAAATCAGGGATGAATAAAAATTCCTTTTTATATGAACAAAAATGCTCAATATAAAGATATTTAAAAATATAAAATTAAAAATTTAATTTCATAGAGCTTGTCAAGATATCCACAACAACTCTTATTTCTTCTCAATCAATACATGTCAGAAATATCCATGAATTATAAAAGTAAATATGCACAAATAATAATAAATTATTATTAAATAGATTTATATTAAATTCTAAATGAGGTAAATTTAAGCAACTTAATATACTTAAATAAAAGTTATGTATTAGTATATGACAAAGGATTTTTAGTTAGTAATACAACGAAATCAAAGGAAAAACTTCAAAGAAATAACATAAATTGTATAAGAAATTTGAATTCCAAGATTTTAAGGTGTTTGAGGGTAATTCTAAAATGATCAAATTATGAATGAACGAATCTCTTATAATTTGTGCCAAAGCCATAAAAATAAAATTTTTAAAATTATATGAAACAATATTTAATTTGATAAAACTCACTGAGTGAGGCCAATGAGGTTTACTTAATTTTGATCAAATCCTAATTAAAAATACTATGAAATGAGAAACTACATAGGAATGTTAGATTCTAAAAAACTAAGGACATCAATTACAACATCCTTGGTCATTAAATAACTTAAAAATACAAATGCATCATAAACATGCTAAAACCATACAAAATAATCTCTAAAAGAAACTTAAAGTGAAAGTTTATTTGAGCCATTGACTAAGTTAGATAAAATTTGTTTCAACTAAATTACATATAGTTTGGAATTATTACAAATTACTAAACTAAATAGTTCTAAATAACATTAAGTTATTAATTTTATATTTGTTAAAGGTTAAATGTCATAAATTGAATTAATGTCATATAACTAAATTAAATTGATGTGAAGGTGACATTAGGGGACATTTAGAATTATTTAGTAATATAACTAAATGAAAAATTAAAGTAAAATGAAAAATTGTAAGCAAAACTTGCATTCTAAGATAGTAAGGTGATCAAAAGTAACATCATTAATAGTCAAAAAAGGTATTAATTGAAATATATTATAAAGCATGACCAAGTCCAACAAAATAAAATATATAGAAACATAAAATCGAACACTTTTTGTGATGAAGCAGTTAGAATGAGTCAAAAATTCTTTGTTTTATGTCGATTAGATGACATTTGGAATTACTAAATATTTCAATAATTAATAAGCATAAATAATAAAAAATCATCATTTTAATACTAAAAAGTATATGATAATTACGAAATTAGGTAACTTAAAAAAATGTAATATCTCCAAATTAAAACATGTGAAGGATGTATAAGAGGATATTTAGAGTTACTTAGTAGTGTAACAAAATAAAAAAATATAAAAGTTTGATAAATTATATAAGAAACTACTTTCCAAGAGAATAAGGAGATTGAGGTTGATGTTCTTGATAATCAAATTAGTTGCGAATCAACATGCCAACTGAACTACATAAAGATAGAAAATTAAATATCTAAAAATTTAGGAATGAATATTTAGTTTGATAAAACTCATCAATTCGAGTCCAACAATACTTGTTTCATCTTGATTAGTCCATGCTTGGTGTTACTATAAATTACAACAGTGAATAAATCTGAATAATGACAAATTATTGAAATAACCAAATAAAAATGAAACACTTGATGAAAAGCAATCAATTGCAAGGGGAAGTTTCATTCGATAATACTATGGTATTCTCAACATTATCAATCACTAATTAATGAGGCAAAATATCTTGTAAAGTGTGTAGATGTCAAAAAAATAAAAATATTTAAAAATTTAAAAATGATTAAATAAATTTATAGAACTCATTAAGATGAGTTTAAGAGCATTTATTTTAATTTTGTTGGACCTCATTAAGAATTATTATGAATTTCCAAAGTAAATAAACAAAAAGAATAGTACAACATTATTTTAACACTAAGTAAATACATATAAGACTAACTAAGATAAATTAAAGCATTGTAATCCAACTAACTTAGAGCTATTAAATGTCACATATGATGAGAATAAGAGTTTCATAACAATATAAGAAAACTGAAGAGAGAAATCTAAAGAAATAAGATAAATTGTATAGGAAAGTTTAATTCCATAATAATATGGAGATAGATCACAATATCATGTATGAAATAAAATATCTCATCAAAAGATTATAAAAACATTGGAAAAAGTATTTCAAAACATAAAAATAATTTTCCAATGGATAAAGCTAGTTAAGGAGAGTTCAATGATCTTTGTTCCATTTTTAATAGACTTCATTTTGAGATACTATAAATTAAAAAATTAACTAAGCTAAAGTATTAACAAATTATTTTTTTAACATAATATCAATGTATCTTTAAGCATAAAAAAGAAAAATAGAAGCAAGTAATATAACAGAATCAAATTGATGTGTTGGTTGCATGAGAGGAGATTTAGTGTTACAAAGTTACGTAACCACACAAAAGCAAAAGTCTTAAATACTTGAGATGAATTATACTAGAAGGTTGTATTCAAAGAGAGTAAGAAGATCATGTGCAACATCCTTAATTATCAAATTAAGCACATTCTACATTACCCAAAAAATTAAAAATAAATGATAATAATTTGTCACATTAATATTAATTATATATATATTAACACTAAAAATGTGAAAAATTGATGTAATGAAAATATCTAAATCAATACAATGTAAATGTCATAAAAGAGGAGAATTAGAGTTGCAAAGTAATATAACCAAATCAAAGTGAAAACGGTGAAGAAATAAGATAAATTATTCAAAAAAGCTGTATTCTAAGATACTAAGTAGATCAAACAAAACATCGTCAATCAATAAACTTGCTATATTCAAAATAACTAATAAAGTAGGAAAAACCATAGAAAATGAAATAATAAAAATATAAAATGAAAATTTGTTTGTGAAATGCTCATTCAAATTAGTCAATCGACATTTGATTCTCCTTAATCAGGGCTCATTTTGAATTACTAAAAATTCAAAAAAAATTTGAAATAAATAATATATTATTATTTAAATATTAAGAAGATATATAAATCAAAACTAAAGTAAAAAAATTAAAGAAATATAATACAACCAAACTAAAGCATTGTAAATGTCATATGAGAGAAGAATTTTAGTTAAATTGTAAAATAACCAAATGAAATAGAATGATTTGAATAAATAAGATAATATGTATGTGAAAGTTGCATTCTAAGATACAAATGGGATTGAGTGTAATGCCCTCAATTATCAACTCTAGTATGAATTAAAATATTTCATAAGGCATTTCAAAATACTACAACTTTGAAAAAAGGGAATTGGAGTTAGATAGTAATATAATGAAATAAACTTGAAGCTTTTAATAAAATGAGATAAATTATGTGGAAAAGGCACATTCCAAGATTCTAAAGAAATTGAGAGGAATATGCTTGATCTAAAAAAAGTATGAGTTAAAAGATATCATATAACATCCCAAAAGTACTAGAATTAAAATATTTATAAAAAATTAAAAGTGAAGATTTAATTGGGTAATGTTCATAGAGGCAAGTCAAATGAAGATTGTTTCGTCTGGATCATGTTTATTTGGAATTACAATAAATTACAAAAAATAAATAAACATAACTAATAGTAAATTCTTTTTTTGATATTAAATGGTTATATAATGAAGCTAAAATAAGGTAAATACAAGTGATATAATATAACTAAATTAAGTTGATATAAAAACTACATAAGAGGATAATTATATATTCATTTTTAATATAGTAAAATTAAAGGAAATGATTTGAAAAATTCTGATAAATTGCATAGGAAAGGAGCATTGATCTACTAGAAAATTAGGAATGAGCTAAAATATCCCACAAAGCATTCCATGCCTTATAAAATTTAATATTTAAAAACTAAAAATGATATTTAATTAGATAGCTTTAATGGAGACGACTCCAACAATATTTATTTTTTCTTAATTTGATCTTAGCCAGAATTTCCAAGTTTATCAAACTAAATAAGCACAAATAATAGTAATAATAATAATAAATCAATATTCAAATATTAATCAAATATTTTATTAAAACTCAAAAAAGAATAATTCAAGCAATGTATAATGTGACATAAAAGTTACATGAGAAGAGATTTCAACTTACAAAGTAATATAATAAAATACAAATAAAACACTTGAAGAAATGGGACAAATTATATGGGAAAATTAAATTCCAAGATATTATGAAGATCTAGTGTAACATACTGATATAAGATAAGAGTCTAGGAATCCTATAAGAAGGTTTTGAATTGTGGATTTATAACATTTGTATTATTTTTGGATTTTATTTCTTTTCAAGAATTATTTATAAAAATAATTTTATGTTTGTAGAAAATCTTGATTAATTTTAAATTTTTATGAATAAATAAAATATAAATAAAATTATAATGGTATACCAAAAGTATTAGTGGTCTAGTTTAAACTAGAATGTATATCAACCCCTAATTAAGGTTAGGAAAATTTGCACTGATAAAGAGATACAACTTGAGATTTTTTTTTATGTTTAGCCTCTAGCCAACTTGAGGCTTTTACCCATGGTTCATCTACAAGGTACTTGAGGTTTTTCTTAGTGGTCATTACCGATTTTGCAAGCTCAAGCCCAAGTCAATTTTTTAGGAAATAAAACAAAACTTTTTTTTAGTTGCCTAATCCAAAGGGAAAGGTAAATACATCAATGACAAATATAATTTAAAAGGATTAAACTATTAAAAAAAAGAATCTTATGCTTCCTAAGTCAATGAAAGTTTTAAGTAGGATTTCAATGAAGAGATGTCCCTACTATTAAAAATCAAGAAACTAACTATTTCATAATAATAGGAAAACAATTTCCACTTTGGTGTACACCTCTTTAATCCTTAAATCTTTTTGAATTTTCCAAGATAATTAAAAATATTAATTCATAATCTTTAAAAAAACGTGATTGGTTATTGATAACAAAACCTAATTCATAAAAAAACAAGCTCATTTTAACCAAATGCTAAATATTTAAGGCTCAACTAATCAAACACAGGGGTGACTTAACATATCTTTGATCGTAAAGTTATGTATGAAAGCTACATTCCATGATATTAAGTGGATTGAATTATCCTCCTCTAACATAAAATCAGTAATGAAACAAAATATTTAGAAAATATTGCAAAAACTTTAGAAAATGAAAGAATTATTTTAATTAGATGGAGCTTGTCAAAGTGAGTCTAATGACTTTTGTTTAGTTTCCATGAAACTTGTTTGAAATTATTAAAAATTACCACAATAAATAAACATATGTAACATCAAATTATTATTTTATATTAAGAAAATACATCTATTGAAAGTGAAAGGAGAAAACTTGAAGTACAATAATATAAGTAATTTGAGATGAAGTAAACACCAGTAAAGAGAAGATTTGGAGTTACATGTTTAAAAATCCAAATCAAAGTTAAAAATTTAAAGAAATAAGACAAATTGTACGAGAAAAGTCTATTCTTTAATACTAATGAGATATAACGTAACATCCTCAATCATCAAATTAAGTACAAATCAAATTGTCTAATAAGATATGTAAAAGCACTAGAAAATAAGATATTTAAAATTATAAAGTAATATTTAATTAGATAGAGATTAGCAAGATGTGTCTAACAACATTTACTTTTTTGCCATCAAACCTAATTTGGAATTACTATGAATTAAAAAATATATCAGCATAAATAATAATAAATTATTATTTTAACATTAAGTAAACACATATTAATAAAAAATAAAAATAAATTGAAGTAATATATTATGACCAAATCAAGGCAAAGAAAAGGTCATATAATGAGAGAATTTGAGCTTCATAGAAATATAACCAAATCAAAGGAAAGCATTTAGAAGTAATGAGATAAATTATATGGGATACTTGTACTCTAAACTGAGCAGATTAAGGATAACATCAATAATCATTAAATGAGGTAGAAAATATCTCATAAAAGAAATCCAATACATGATAGTAAAGAGAATGAGTGTGACATCCTTAATTGTCAATTCTATTATAGGTCAAAAAAATCTGGTAAATCTTGGTAAAAAATTTAAAAAATTAACTTTTTAAAAATAAATAAATCTGTCGAGACGAGTTCAATGACACTTGTCTTCATGAATTACCTGATTAATAAATAATAATAATAAACGATTATTTTTTGTATAAATAAAATATATAAAAAAGTTAAAATGTGAAAAATTAAATGATTGTATGTGTCCAAATCAAAGTGATAAAAAAATCAAACAAGAGGAAATTTGGGATGACATAGTAATATGACCAAATTAAATAAAAAAATTTTGAAGAATGAGATAAATTATTTAGCAAAGTTGAATTACATGATGTTATGAGATTGAGGGAAGCATCCATGAACATTAAATAAAGTACAAATCAAAATTACTCAAAAACTTGAAAAACCTAAACAAAACAAAATATATAAAATACAAGCATCAATATTTAGTTGGATAGAGCTCGTGGTGACCAGTCCAACAACGTTAGTTTTATCTTGGTCAAACAATTTTTTTGAATTTCTAGGCACTATAAAATTAATTAAGTATCTGTAAAAAATAAATTATTTTTTTACTATTAAGTAAATAAATGTTAAAGTTAAAATGAGATAAAGTAAGGTAATATAATATAAAAGATAAAATCAATGTAAAAGTCATACAAGAGAAGATTTACAGTTACATAGTAATACAATCTAATTTGAATGAAGTATTTGAAGAAATGAGATTACTTGTATAAGAAAGTTAAATGACATAATAATAGGGAGATCAAGTGTAACATCCTCAATTGTCAAATTTAGTACAACATAAAATATCTTGTAAAGCTTGTCAAAAACTAAAAAAATATTTTAAAAAATATAAAAAATGAAGATGTATTTTTATGAAGTTCTTCTAGACTAGTCGAATAATGGTTTTCACATTTTGAGTGGACCTTATGAAAAATTTCTATAAATTACTAAAGTAAATGAGCATAAATAGTAATTAATTATAATTTTTATGTTAGGAAGAAATATAATAATGATGACATTAGATAAAAGTAAGCAATGATATTGCACAAAATAAAAGCAAGGTAGAGGTCATAGGAGGAGAGGTTTAGAATTACATTGTAATATAACGAAATAGAAGAAACATATTTTAATAAATAAGATCAATAACATAGGAAAGTTATATTCTAAAATACCTAAGAGATCATGTACAACATCCTCATTCATCAAATTTGGCATGAATAAAAAATCATGGAAAACATTGAGATGATTCCATCAGCTTTTTTTTGTCTTGATTGAACCTTGTATAGAATGTCTATAAAATATAGGAGTAAATAAATATAAATAATAACAAATGTTTATTTTGATATTATGTTGACATATATTAAATTTGAAATGAGAGAAATTAAAACAATGCGACATGACAAAATGAAAGCAAGGCAAATGTTACAAGAGATGTGATTTTGTCTACATAATAATGAGGAACATTATATTACAAGTTACAAAGTTGATTTGGAGCTACAACCATTTTCATTAAATTAGGTATGAATAAAAATATCTCATAAAATGTGCCAAAATCATAGAAACTAAAACCCAAAAAAATTAATATTTAATTGAAAGAGTTCATTAAGGAAACAACAACGATGTTTATCGTCTCAATCTAAACTTATTTGAAATTTTTGGGAATTGCAAAGTAAATAAAGATAAATTATAATAAATTATTATTTTAATATTAGGTAAATATATATTAAACCCAAAATGTTAAAAATTATATAGAAAAATTATATTCTAGGATATTTAGGAGATCAAACATAATATCCTTGATTATTGAATTAAGTTTAAATTGAATTTCCTTATAATGCATGCTAAATCTATTGATATGACAAAATTGGGGAATTGGCAAAGTAAATAAGCAAAAGTAAAAATTTGTTTCTGTACACAAGTCCAACGACATTTGTTTCATCTTGACCTAACCTTTTTGGGAATGATTAGAAATTACCAAAGTAAATAAGCCTAATAATAACAAAAATAATAATTCAATATTAAGTAAATATATGTTAAAATTTAACTAAGATAAATTAAAACAATGTAACATAATAAAATTATAGTTATGAAAAAGTCATATAAGTGGACATACAAAGTTACATTGTAATATAAGAAAAAAAAAATCAAAAAGACATTTAAAAAATGAGATAAATTCAAAACAAGTGTTATAATCTAAGATACTAAGTAGATAAAAGGTGAAAAATAAAGAAAAACAAAATAAATTATTATTCTAATGTTAAGTAAATATATATTAATGTTGTAATAAGAATAATTAAAGTCAAATAATATAACAAAATCAAAATAATGTAGAGGTCAGATTAGGGAAGAACAAGAGTTCTACAATTATTTAACTAAATCAAAGGAAACATTTTGAAGAAATTAGATCAATTATATGGGAAAGTTTTATTCTAAAATAATAAAAAAAATATTAAAAATCATTGGTCATTAAACTATAATTGAATTAAAATATCTATAAGGCATGTCAACACCCCAAAAGATAAAATATCTAAAAAATAAAAAATAATCATTTAATTGGATTTAACTTATTAACATGTGTATTATGTTGAAGTTTTTTCATCTCTAGGTAGCCTTAATTTGCTAAGAATTACCAAAACAAATTAGCATAATTAATAATTAATGTTGATTTTATTATTAAGTACATAAAAAAATTAAAATGAGAGAAATTGAGGCAATATAATTTGACCAAATTAAAGAAATATAAAAGATCATCTGAGAGATGAATTAGTTTCATAGTAATACTAGTAAATCAAATAAAAATTTTTGAAGTAAAGTGACCAATTATATGTGAAAGCGTTCCAACATTTATGACATCATCAATCATCAAATCAACTATGAATTGAAATACCTTATAAAGCATGCCAAATACTGGAAAAAAATTTAAAAATGTGAGAAAGAATACTTATTTGGATGGTGCTTATTAACATTTCATTTCGATCTAACCTCATTTGGAATTATTATGAATTAATAAAATAAGTGAAATGATATAATAACATGTTATTATATTAATATTAACTAAATAGATTTTAATGTTTAAATAAGATCAAATGAAGAAACATTATATAACCAAGTCAAAGTAATGTAAAGGTCTTAGTAGAGAAAAATAAATGTTTCAAAATATTATAATGAAATCAAAGTGAAAACAATTACTGAAATGAGCTAAGTTGTGCAAAAAAGTTGCATTCTATGATAATAAAGAATTGGATTGCACCATCATTGATAATCAAGTTAGGTGTGAATAAACATTTATTATAAAAATTATTAAAATCATATAAAATATATTTAAAAAAAATTAATGTTCACTTCAGTAGAGCTTGTTAAGAAGAGTCCGATGATTTTTGTTTCATTTTAATTAATTCTTGTTTAGAATTCATGCAAATTATAAATGTAAATATAAATTAAAAATTTTAATTAATAATTTTATTTTAAATAAATTTACAATAAAATGAAAATAAGTTAAATTGAAAAATTGTAATACAACCAAATTAAAGTAATGTAAAGGTCGCACGATTGGAGAAATAGAGTTCATAATAGTATATTAAAGTCAAATTTAAAAACTTTGAAGAAATAATAAAAATAGTATAAAAATGCAACAATCCAAGATGCTAAGAAAATTTTGTGCAACATTCTTAATAGTCAAACCATATAGAAATGAAAATATCTTAAATGAGATAAATTGAAAAATGTAATATAACTAATCAAAGTAAATAATTTGAACATTTGAGATAAATTATATGTGAAAGTTTCAATCTATGATACAAATTATAATGAGCATAATATCTTTGATTTTTAAACTTGGTACAAATAAAAATATCTTTGATCATCAACTTAGGTATGAATCAAACTTTTTTGTAAAGTGTGCAAAAATTTCATAAAAGAAAAATTAATAAATTATAAAAATGAATATTTAATTAAGTATGATTTATTGAGATGTGTCAAAGCATATTTTGTTTTCTCGCCTGAAAGTCATTTGTAATTGTTGTGAATTACCAAGGTAAATGAGCATAAATAATAAATAAAATTTTATTTTAAAAATAAAATATAATATATTTAATAAATTTAAAACGAGACAAATTGAAACAATAGATAAGGAGAATTTGCATTATAAAATACTAGGAAAATAAATTACAACATTATAAATTATCAAATCATATACAAAATGAAATGCCTCATAAAGCTTGATAAATACCTAGAAAATAAAATAATTATAAATATAAATATGTTTATATAATTTCATAAAGCTCATAATGACGACTTGGATGTGGTCAATTTTGTCTAAAACTGACCTCATTTGGAACTACAAGGAATTACAAAAAAACTTAGCATAAATAAGAATAAATTATTATTTTTAAAATTAAGTAAATGTTTATTAAAGCTAAAATAAGCTTGAATAAAGGAAATAAAGTATAAACAAATCAAAGAAAAAAATTAAAATAAATGAAATAATTTGTTTGAAAAATTCTTATTCCATGACACTAAGGAGATTGATTGCAACATCCATAGTCATCAAATTAGGAACAAATAAAAAATTTTAATAAAGAGTAAGAAAATTGAAGAAATAAACATTATGAAATAAAAAAAATTTAACAGATAGAGCTCATTACATGAGTTGAATGAACATAAATAATGAATAGTAAACAAAAATAAATTAAAAAAATATTATTTTAATACATGGTAGATATATATTAAAGTTGAAATGAGATAATTCAAAGAAATGTAATTAAAAAAATTGAAGTGATACAAAGGTCACTAGAAAGAAGATTTGGAGTAACATAATAACAAAACAAAATCAAAACAAAAGTATTGTAGTAAATCTCTTGACCCATAGGAAAACTTATGTTTCGTAATATTTAAGAGCCTAAGTGCAACATCCACAATCAGCAAATCAACTAAAAATGAAAATGTCTTGTAAAGGGTCCCAAAACTAAAGAAAATAAGAGATTAAGAAATAAAAAAATAAATATTTTATGGGATACATCTTATTGAGATTAGTCTAATAACTTTTGTTTTCTTGTTCAAACTTCGTTTGGAATTACTAAGAATTAAAAAGGAAAATTAAAATAAATAAATAAAAAATATTTATAATACTTAGTGGATATATATTATAGATGAAATTATATACAATAAAGAAATATAATATAATAAAATTAAAGTGATATAAAGGTCACATGAAAGGAGCTTTAGAGTAACATAGTAATAAAACTAAATCAAAGAGACAAATTGAATAATTGAGACGAATTTTTTGGGAATGTTCCAGCCCATGTTACCAAGGAGATCTAGGATAGCGTTCTTAATTGTTAAATCTGATACTAATCAAAATGTCACGTAAATTGTGCCAAAATGATGTTTTCTTTGTCTTGCATGGTCCTCATTTGGAACTACTCTAAGTTGGCAAAGCAAATAAATATAAAGAATATCAGATAACTACATTATCATGAAGCAAATAAATGCTAAAATAGAGATAAATTAAATTATATCAAAAAATTTAGTTCTAAGATATTAAGGAGATCAAGTGTAATATTATCGATTAGTAGATTATAAGTAATTTGAAATCTGTCATAAAATACGCCAACAACTTGAATAGAAAATCTTTGAAAATTTAAAAATATGTAAAAACTTAGAGCACGTCATGACAAGTCTAACAATGTTTGTTTCATCTACATCACACACTATTTTGGATTATTGAGAATTAACAAAGTAAATATGCATAAATAAAAAAATTAATATTTAAAAAAGATATAAAGATTTGATGAGAGGAGATTTTGAGTGACATTAAATATAACAAAATCAAAAGAAAAGTTGAGTAAATGAAACAATTTTATTGAAAAGTTGCATTCTTAGATACTAAGATAGTCAAGTGCAACTTCTAGATCACTAAATCAAGTATGAAACAAAATATGTCATAAAATATGAAAACATTCTAGGAAAAAAGTAAATTTATAAAATATTACAAGAAATATTTAAATGGATGTAGCTCTTTAAGATTAGCTAAATGACATTTCTTTTATCTATAAAAAGAATCATTTGGAATTATTATAAATTGCAAAAATAAATTAGCTTAAATAATAAGAAATTACTATTTCAATGTTATGTAAATACACTTTATAACACAAATGAGATAATTTGATGTATTATAATACAACAAAATCAAAGGGATGTAAAAGTCACAAAAGAGGAGATTTAGAGTTCATAGTAATTTTCAAAATCAAAGCATAAAATTTAAAAAAACAAGTATATTACATGGGAAAAAATCATGCAAGATACTAAGGAAATTGAGTGTAATATTATCGACCATTAAGTTAAGTAGAGAAGGAATGTCTTGTAAAGCGTGCACAAATACTAAAATAGTAGATATTTTCAAAAAATATAAAAAAGAATATTCAATTAGATAAAGCCCATCCAGACAATTACAATAATATTTATTTGTTCTTCATAGGATATTATTTGGGATTACTATGGATTTTCAAAAGTAAAATAGCATAAATAAATATAAATTATTATTTTAAAATTAAATTTTAGATTTAGAGTTCATATTAAGGAAATTAATTATTAAGGCAATGTAGCTTTTACCAAATAAAAGTAATGTAATGGTGACATGAGAGAAGATTTAATGTTAAATTGTAATATAACCAAGACAGAAAAAAATTACATAACTTATATGTGAAAGTTTCATTGATGGATACGCACGCGATTTAGTGCAATGTTCTTCTTCATTAAATCTGGTACGAATCCAAATAACATGAAATGCTTGACAATATGTTAGAAAATTTAATATTTAAAAGTATTAAAATTAATAAAAAGTTGGATAGAGCTTGTTCAGTTGAGTCCAATGACATTTATTTCATGTTGGTCGAATATTTTTTGGTATAACTAAAAAAAAGCAAATCAATGCAAAAATTTAAAAGATTTGAGATAAATTACATGAAAAAGCATTCAAATCTAAAAAAGTAAAATATCTAAAAATATAAAATAAATATTTATTTCGAAAGAGCTCACTGAGATGAGCCCAATAATATTTTTTTTCGTATGGATTAGAGCTCATTTGTAAATACTACAAATTACCAAAGAATACAAGCATAAATAATAATAAATTATCATTTTATTATTAAGTAAAGATAAGTTAGTGTTGAAATGAGATAAATTGAGGCAAAATAATACAAGCAAATCAAAGATATGTGCATAAATGTCACACAAGAGAAGAATTAAAGTGACATGGTAATATAACCAAATCAAAGAGAGGAATTGAAATAAATGAGTCAAATTCTATGTGCGAGTTCCAATCCAAGTCACCAAGTAGATTAAGTTTCATATCCTTGATTATCAAATTAGGTACAAATTGATATGATCCCTAAAGAAAAAGAAAATCTTATAAAACAAAATACTATAAAAATATAAAAGTAAATATTTGATTAAATAGAAATTATTTTAGATGAGTTTTGTAATGATTATATCATCTCTAGTAGACTTTATTGAAATTAGTGTAATTTACAAACAAAATTAAACATAAATAATAATAATTTATTATTTTAATATTTGATAGACATAAATATTAAAAATAAAAATGATATAAATTGGAGAAAAGTCATTTAACTAAATAAATTCCATGTAAACAACACATGAGAGAAGATTTAGAGTTCAATAGTAATGCAAGCTACTAAAAGTAGAAACTTTTAATAAATGAGATATATTGCACAAGAAAAATAAGTTAAATTATTCTTAGGAGATCGAGGGTAACATTCTTAATTATTAAGTCATTTATGTTCAAAATGTCTCATAAAGCATAACAAATTGAAGAAACTTAAAAATTTTAAAAAAAATAGCTAACTAATTTGATAGGGTTTTTGCTCACGAGTTAGATCACATTTATTTTTTTCAATGAAACCTTCCTTTTTTAACTAAACTAAATAAACATAAAAATTATTAAATTATTATTTTAATATAAAGTAGATATATATTTAGTTGAAATGTGATAAATTAAAAAATGTAATATTAGAAAATCAATGTGATTTAAACGTTAGCAAGTTAACCAAATCTAACAAAAAATATTTTAAGAATGAGACAAAGTGTATGAAAAAGTTGCATTCGATGATACTCAGAAGATTGAGTGTAAAATCCTTAACCATTAAAATAGCAAAAAATCAAAATGTCTTATAAGGAATGCAATAATCTTAGAAAGAAAAAAAAATTAAATGATAAAGCCAACAACATTTCTTTTGTAATGATTAGATCTCATTTGAGATACTACAAATTTCTAAAATAAAAACCATAAATAGTAAGAAATTATTTTTAAATTTTAATTGAATATTTATTGAAGATAATATGAGGTAAATTATAGCAATAAATTATTTTTACTATAAAAGAAAACTTTGAAAAGATGAGAAAAATTGTATAAAAAAGCATTTTAAGATATTAACGAGATCAAGTGACATTCTTGATCGTAAATTTAGGTACAAATAAAAATTCATTGTAATGCATGATAAACACTTAAATTTTTTAAAAAAATATAAAAATTAATATTTAATTGCATAAAGTTCATCGATAAGTGTTCAACAATATTTGTTTCATATCATTTATACCTCACTTGGAATACTATTAACTACTAAAGTAATTAATCATAAATAAAAAATGTATAATTTTAATATTTTTCAATATGTATTAAAACTAAAAATGAGATACATTAAAGAAACAAAATATATACAAATCAATGATTGGTACAGCTAACAAAAAAATTACATTTAGAGAACCTTAATAGTATTACCAAATAAAAGTGTAATATTTGAAGAAATGTGTAAATTGTTTGAGAATGTTGTTACATTCAAGGTTACAAAAAAAGATCAAGTCTAGCATCCTCAACCATAAAACTAGGCACGTGCAAATGTCATGTGAGGCATGCTAAAAACATAAAATAATATTTAAAAATAAAAAAAATGAATATTTAATTATAAAGAGCTTGATGAGACTAGTTTAATGACCTTATTATTTCTAAATTGGGCCTCATTTAGATTTATTATCAATTACTAAAGTAAATAAACATATATAATGAAAAGTATTTTTTTAAAATTTAGTACATACACATTAAAGTTGAAATAAGATAAACAAGACTAATGTAATATAACAACATCAAAATGATGTAAAAGTCACTGTAGAGGAGAATTCGAGTTCCATAGTAATATAACCAAATGAAAGCAAAAGATTTGAGTAAATTAAGTACAATGCATGAGAGGATTTCATTCTAAGATATTAGGAATATCGAGTGTAACTCATAATTAATGTAATAAGAAATAATTTAAAGTGCTTCATAAAATGAGCAAAACATAAGAAAATAAATATTCAAAAATATAAAAGTAAATTTTGAATTTGATGGAGCTCGTCATGTTGAGTCCAGTGAAATTTGTTGTGTCCATCTAACCTCATTTAATGTTACATAATTACAAATGCAAATAAATATAAATTAGACAATTATTTTTTTAATATTTAAAAAGTACATTTTGTAACTAAAAATATAAACTAAAGCAATTTAATATAGCTAAATCAATTCAACATAATAATCACATGATAGGAGATTTTTGTTACATAAGAATATAACTAAATTAAAGTGATTTTTTTAAGAATTAAGAGAAGCTATATGAAAAAGTTGCATTCCAATGTACTAAGTAGATCAAGTTTAATATTCTCGATCTTAAAATACGGTATGAATTGAAATATCTAGTAAAGCATGTAAAAACTCTAGAAAATAAAATACTTAAAAAAAATATCAAAATAAGTATTTAATTTGATAGAGCTTCTGAAAGTGAGTGCAATAGTATTTGTTCCATTTCAAATGAACACCGTTTGGAATTACTACAAATTTCCAAATAATGAAACATAAATAACACCAAATTTCTATTTTAATATTAAATAGATATACATTAAATTTTAATAAAGATAAAGCAATTTACTATAACTAAATCAAAGAGATATAAACGTAACATGTGAGGAGAATTATAGCTTCATAGCAATATAACTAAATAAAAGTGGATGGTTTTATAAAATTTGATAAATTATATGAGAACACTATAGTTTAACATCTTAAGAAGATTGAGTGAAACATTCTTGATCATAAAACTAGGTATGAATCAAAATGTCTTGTATATAATGAAAAATGGTTAGAAAATAATATATTTAAAAATATAAAGTAGAAATTTTATTGGATGGAGATCATTAAGACGAGACTAGTGACATTTGTTTCATCTTAATGAGGTCTTGTCTATAATTATTGTGAATTAACAAATTAAATAAGCATAAAAAATAAATTATTAATTTAATATTCAATAAATTTATTTTTAAAGCTGAAATAAGATACATTAAAGCAATGTAATATAGAAAATCAATGCATTGTAAATGTTAAATGGAAAGAGATTTAGAGTTACATACAACATATCTAAATCAAAGAAAACAAATTGAAAAAATGAGATAAATTATTTAAAAAAGCTATATTTCAAGAAACTATAGAGAATGAGTGAAACATCTAAAGTAAATAAGTGTGTGAATTGTATAAGAGGCGGGGGGAGGGGAGGGATGAGTAGTGGGTTTTATTTTTTTGCCTTTGACCTTGAACTACTAGCATTAATGGGTTCAACTATAACCCATGCTTTTGTGGGCTTAACCCCAACTTGATTTTATATCAGATAAAAGAGAACTTAATATTTTAGTATCGACATATGCAATTCTTAAGGAAAAGGAAACTATATTGAAATAATAGTTTTATTAAAACTTTATAGGTTACTATGGTTGTTATTTAGTATATTATGACATAATAAGGGCATAAGAATAAAGAGTAATTAGAAAATGGAAGTTTTCATGTGTTAAGGTTTAGCTGGTACAATTTTGAATATGGAGTAGTACTAACTTATACTGTGTTGTTAAGAGAGTTTTAAAACAATAGATTATCACATAGTTCTTTTTTGAAATTTAAAACTTGTTTAGATTCATTAGGCATTTCACTATATTAGAAAGTTTTGATCTTAGTAGTTAAAGAGCAAAGGAAAACATGTTTCGAAAAAAGAAAAAAATTAAATAATTAAAAAATAAAACCTTATGATTTTTAAATCAAGGAAAGGTTTTTGTGCAAATTGAATGGAATAAATGATTAAAAAATAGACATCTAATTTTTCTAAATCCTGGAAAGTTTTAAGAAGGATTTCAAAGGATTTGGTTAGAGTGATGTCCCTGGTGTTTAAAAAACAATAAGCTAAGATTCTATTTCATAATAAAAATAAAATGTTTTTAAATTTGATGTGTACAACCTCAATCCTTGAAGCTTGCTAAACACTCTAACATACTTTGAAGACTACTAATTGGAAATGTACAAAAATTCATGGATTGTTCTTTAAAACAAAGCTTGATTCATGTTAAAACATGCACATTAGGTAAAAAAAAATGATAATGATTTATGTCTTTACAAATCAAACACAGGGGTGACCTAATACGTCATCAATCATAAAATTAGGTATGATTCAAAATATCTTATAAAGTAATCCAAAATCTTAGAAATAAAATATTTTAAAAAATATAAAAATATTTATTTAATTATGTAAAGTTATTCATGATGAGTCCAATGACTTTTTTTCATTTCCAATAGACCATGCTTGAAATCATTGCTAATTACCAATGTAATTAAACAAAAATAATATTAAATTTTATTTTAAAATGAAGTAGGTATATATATGTACCTATAAAAGTTGAAATAAGATAAACAGAAGCATCATAATTATCAAAGGGATTTAATGATCATAAAAGAGGAGAAATAGAGTTTCATATTAATGTAACAAAATCAAAGCAAAAAAATTATAAAAGTGAAATAAATTTAATAAGAATGTAGGACTATAAGATAGCTTTGAGAGGGAATGTTACATACTCAACAATCAATTCAAGTACTTTTGAATTACATTTGAATATTATAATAAGTTTGAGTGTAACATCCTTGATAATCAAGTAAAATTTGAGTGAAATGTCTTCTAATGTGTGAAAAAATTCTAGAAAATAAAATAATTAAAATATAAAAAATGATATTTAACTTGATAAAGCTAGACATGATGATTCCAACGACTTTTGTTTCTTTTAGATTAGACCTGGTTTGCAACTAAATAAAATTATGAAAGTAATAAAAATAAATAAAATTAATTTATATTTTTAAGTAAATATATATATCAAAATTGAAATGAGATAAATTGAAGATATGTAATAAAACTAAATTAAAGTGATATAAAAGTCACATAGTAAGACATTTAGGGTTGCATAGTAATATAACCAAATAAAAGTAAAAATTTCTAAAATAAGATCAATTAGAATAAAGTTGCATTCCAACACACTAAAAAGATATTATGTATGATCATTGATTGTTAAATTAGGTACGAATTTAAATGTCATGAAAAATGTAATAGCTTTGAAAAAAATATTAAAACTTATAGAAATATATAATTAATTAGATGAGTTAATTGAGTTTAGACAATTACATTTGTTTCATCTCTTTCTAACCTCATTTAGAAATACTACAATTAATCAAAGAAAATAACCATAAACAATAATAAATTAGTATTTTTAACATTAAGCAATTATGTATTGATATAGAAATGAGATATTTTGAAGCAAATTTTTATAACCAAATCAATGTGATGTAAATGTTGCATGTAAAAAAAATTAGAGTTACATTGTAATAGAACAATAACAAAGTGAAATGTTAAAGAAATGAGATAAATTGTAAAAAAGTTGCATTCAAAGATGCTAAATGGATCAAGTGTATCATTCTCAAACATTAATCTAAGTACAAATCTAAATGTATCATAAAGTATTCCAAAAATATATGAAATGTATTTAAAAAGGTAAAAAGAAGATTTTATTAAATAGAGCTCATTAAGAGGAACATTGATTTTTGTTTCATATTGATTGGACCTTATTTAGAGCTACTACAAATTACCAAAGTAAACAAGTATAAATAATAATAAAGTTTTGTTTTAATCTTAAATGGATATGTCAAAGTGTAGAGAAGATAAATTAGAGTAATGTATATAACCAAACAAAGCAATATAAAGGTCACATTTGTAAAGAATTAAAATTTCATGTAAAATGATGGAATTAAAGTAAAAGATTTGAAGAAAAAATATTAACAAAAAGGGAAAGTTACATTCTACGATACTAAGATCTATTGTAACATCTTTGGCCTTCTTGTACGATAAGATTCAAAATGAATCCTAATGAAAGCTAAATATTAAAAAAATAAAACTGAATTTTTAGCTAAAAAGAGCTCATCAAAACCTGTTCAATGATATTTGTTTCATCTTCTATAGAATTTGTTTTGAATTATTTTGAATTACAAACCTGAACAAATATAAATAATGTTGAATTATTACTTAAATATTTAGTAAATACATATTACAGCAAAAATGAGATAAATTGAAGAATCAATAATGCTTTTTCCATCTTCGTCGAACCTATTTTTGAATTACTATAAATTAAAAAATAAATAAAAATAAATAATAAACAATTATTTTATAATGTCAAGTAAATATATATTGAAACTAAAATAAGACAATTGAAGCAATTTGATATAGTCAAATAAAAGAAAAACGTTTGAATAAATAGGATAAATGTTAAAATGATGTTCTAATCCATGATTCTACAGAGATTTCCTACAATATCCTTGATCTTAAAATCTGGCATTAATCAAAAAATCTCATAACATAAGCCAAAATTTTAGAAAATAAAATATTTGATTTAAGAAAATGAATATTTAATTAGATAGGGCTCATTGAGATTGTTCTAATGAGGATTATTTTGTCTTATCTAATTTCAATTAGAATTACTATGAATTACAAAAGTAAATTAATATAAGTAATATGAAATTTTTACTTTAATATTAAGAAGGTAAATATTAATCCTAAAATAATATAAATTGAAGTAATGATATATAAGTAATTCTAGGTGCTATAAAGGTCACATGGGAGAAGTATTATAATTTTATTATAAAATAACTAATTCAAAGTCAAGGATTTGAAACACTATAATAAATTGTACCAAAAAACTATATTACAAGATGATGAGAAGATCAAGTCTAAGATCCTAAACCATCAAATTCGATATGAACGAAATATCTCATAAAATATGCTAAAAAGTAAAACAATGATCTATTTAGAAATATAAAAATGATCTCTAATTGGATAGAGTTCATTGAAATGATTCCGATGAAGTTTGTCTAATCTTCAAAAAATCTTCAATGTAATTAATATAAATTTTTTATCTAAATAATCATTAAAAACAAAAAATTATAATTTTAATATTTTTTAATATTTATTAAAGTTGAAATCAAAAAAATTAAAGCACTACGATATAACAAAATCAATGAGATGTAAAGGTCACATTTATTAAGATTGAGTGTCACAAAGTATTACGACAAAATCAAAGTGAGAAATTTGAAGAAATTAGAAAAATTATATTGGAAAGTGACATTCCGAGATACAATTAAGACCAAGTACGACATTTTAATGTAAAATAAATGTGTGGAAATCCTCCAATAGATAGTGAATTATGGCTTTTATAATATTTTATCATTTTTGTATTTCATTTAGTTTTCAAAATTTCTTTATAGAAATAATTTTACTCATTTTAGAAAACCTCGAATAATTTTTTAATTCTTATGACGAGCCAATAAATTAAATTATTGCACCAAATGTTTTTATTTAGTTTAAACTAGAACCATTTTCCACTCCTAACCAATGGTGGAAACAACTTCACTATTAAAAGAGTTGAAATTTTACATTATTCTTTATGATTCACCTCTAAGCTCATCGAGATTTTTCTTTACAATTCACCTCAAACCTACTTGAGGTTTTTCCTTATGGTTAACTTGCATGCTTCTTGATTTTATAGTTTTAATTATAACCCAAGCCTTTGTGGAGCTGAATCCTAACTCAATTTTTTATTAGTTAAACCCAAACATGGGCTTTTATAAATATCGAGAAGTCAAAATTAAAGAAATGTAAAATATAGCAAGCAAAAATATTTCTTAAAAAACATATAATGGGCTAAAAAGTATGAAAAGAAGTGCAAAAAAGCTTAAAACAATTTTGCTTAGCTAAAAGAATTTTGTACTTGGTGTAACACTAAGTCATAGTGCACTAATAAGAGACTTTTACACTAGTAAATTATCATGTAATTCTTTTATGAGATCTTATTAGTCTTTCACATTTATTAGGCATTTCATTATAACAATTATCTTTATATGAGAAAGGTTTGTTCCTAGTTATTAGAAAGTCAAAGAAAAGTTGTTCCAAAATCTTCTACCAAATAGCTCAAATATATTTCTTTCAAGATGGCTACAAAGTAGCTCAAATAATGACCAAGGGATTAGTCATTATGTAGGATCAACTAGGGCCATTAAAACTAACCAAAGAAATTTTTTACCCTTTGATTAAAGACTCTGAGTGTGAACGAATTATAGATGATTGTTCAACATTGATTAAACCTAGGTGATTCAATCACTTTAGATGAGATGAAGTTTATTTGATTGATTTATGGTAAATACAGGAATGACTTAAGCCATAAGATTTGAAATGGCTAATCTAGAGCAAAACCATTCAAGGATAAGAAAAAAACAAATCTTATCATCGAATAGATTTGGATAGGACTACCACTATCAAATTTGATAATTGAAAAAGAGCTTATGTGATGGTTAAACCTTAGCTATCATGTAATGGAACAGAGGCACTGAACTTTGGAAAATAGTTTAACCCCATAATGTAAAATCAAAATTATTTTCAATTCTTATAAGCTTTTGTAAACAATTAATTTGAGTTGAAATTAGGGCTAGCTCTATCTTTGTGCACTAAGGTCTTCATTGCCTAGGCCACTTGTATACATACAAATTTAAAAAGATTATCGACCTGACCTGACACATTACATACTTGGTTTTAGTTCTATTTAGCTCTATGCATACTTTGCCTTACCCTAAGTAAGTTTTGAGATTGCACCCTAACTAAGTTCAGGCTTCACATTGCATGATTCTAGTTGGTCTCCTAACTCCAGGCTTGCGAGTGCCCACTCGAGCTTAGTTGACCTGAAAGCTTTGGTCTTGAGCTCATGTTTAGGATGTGCTTAGGATATTTTTTTAGATACTAAAATTTAATAAAATTTATTTTTTTGAATATAACCAAAGTCTAGCATAAAATTTACCAAAAATGTACAAGTAGGTTTTAAATAAGGAATGAATTAAATGATTAAAAAAATTAAATCTTTTAATTGATAAATCAAAGAATGTTCGAGTAAAATTTGGAGTTATTAAATCATTGAAAAAAAGAATCTTATGTTTCCTAAATAATTAAATCTTTTTTTGTAGAATTTGAATGGATTTGAATGAAAAGATGTGTCATATGATTAATAATCAACAAGTTAACATTCTATTTTATAATGAAAAGAAAGCATTTTAAAAATTGATGTGGGCATCTTCAATCCTTGAAACTTGTTGAACACTCAAAGATATTTTGAAGACAATTAATTAACCATCTTCAAAAGTGAATAGCCTATTCATCACAACTAAGTATGATTCACACTAAAATAAGACCATTATAACAAAATGCTAAACATTTATGATTTAAATCATAAAGAAGAATGGTGAACAAGAATATCCTCAATCGTAAGTTGAAATACAATCCTAATAGTGTCATAACACAACCTGCAAATCTTCAAAATAAAATATTTTAAAAATCTAGAAATACCTTTTTTAATTAAATAGAGCTGGTTAAGATAAGTTGAATGACATTTTTTACACACTTAGATCACGTTTAGAATTAGAAGGAATTAGCATAACTTAAAAAAAACATAGTAATAAATTATTTTGTTAAAATTTAATTGAATTATTTTAAATCTAAAATAATATGAATTGAAGAATTGTAATATAACAAAATAAAAGTAATATAAATGTGACATAAATGGAGTATCAAAGTTTCATAGTAATGTAACCTTTTCAAAGCAAAATAAGTCAAAGCATAGAAAGAGTTGTTGGGAATGCTACATTCTAAGATAGTATATAGATTAAAGATAACATCCTCTATCATCAAATCAGGTGTGAATAAAAATATTTTATGAAGTATGTGAAAAACATTCAAAATTTAATTTTCAAAAATATCAAAATGATATTCAATTAGTTAGAGCTTATCAAGTTTATTCTAATGACACGTATTCTATCATGATTAGACCACATTACAATTAATGTGAGTAATCATGGTAAATTAGAATAAATAATATCGAATTATTATTTTAATATTAAGTATAAATATATTAAACTTAAGATGAGATAAATTAAATAATGAAATATAGCAAAATAAAAGTGATGTAAATATCAAATATTGTAATATTAATCACAAAATAAGGTACAAAAGAATTTTATTATTAAACATGCCAAAATATAGTGAAATTTTTTTTAAAATATAAAAAAAAATTTAATTATATAAAGATAGCTTGATAAGTCTAAAGATGTTTGTCTCATTAAAATCACACCTCATTTTAAATTACTATAGGTAGAAGGAAAAAATTTAACAAAATGGGAAAAATTATATGCAAAAGTTGCATTTTAAGAAACCAAGAAGTTGAGTCTAACAAACATGATTATTAAATTAGGTACGAATGAAAGTTTCTCATAAATTGTGCCAATATAATAAAAAATAAAACTTCATAAAATGTAATAAAAACCTAAAAAATTAAATTTTAAAAAATATATAGCTCATTTTTAATAGGATAAGCACTTTCAGTTGTGTGTAATGACATTTGTTTCATCTCCATTAAACATACTACAAATTATTTAAATTAAATAAGGAAAATAAATAAATAATTATTTTTAAATATTGATGTGATATAAATTAAAGGTGAAAAAAGATAAAATAAAGTAATATAATGTAAAAAAATTAAAGTGATGTAAAGGTCACATAAGAAAACATTTTAAAATTACCTAGTAATATAACAAAATTAAAGAAAAACTTTGAAAAAATGAGTTGAATTGATGGGCTAATTGTAATTCAAAATTCTAAGGAGATCAGATATAATATCCTTAATCATCAAATTAGTAACTAATGAAAATGGCCCATAATGAAAATTTAATATTTTTAAAATATAATAATGAATATTAAATTAAATAAAGCTCATTGAGATCAATGACAATTATTGCATATCAATTATATAATGTTTGCAATTATCATGAATTACTAAAGCAATTCAAATTAAATGATAATAAATAGTTATTTGACTATCAAGGAAATATATACTAAAGCCAAAAATGAGATAAATTGGTGTAAAGGTCATAACAAAAGAAAATAGAGTATCATAGTAATATAACAAAGTCAAAGTGAAATATTTTAAATAGGACAAATTATACAAAAAAACTTATATTTCAAGACACTAACAAGATTCAGTGGAACATACTCTTTCAAAAAATTAGGTGCAAATCAAATTGTCTCAAAACATGAGCCAAAATATTCAAAAAAAACATAAGTATATAAGATGGAACTTTTAATAGTGGTGTGTTTGTTATGACAATTATAAAATAAAATAAGAATAAAAAATAAAAAATTATTATTTCAAAATTAAGTAAATATTTAATAAATTTGAAATATAATAAATTAATGTAGTTTAATAAGCCAAATAAGACATTTTAAATATCAAATTGTATAAGAATTAGAGTTTCCTAATGAAATATCTAAATAGAAACGAAATATTTTAAGAAATAAAAAACAATTTATGGCAAAACTGTATTCCCAGATACTAATCAGATTGAGTGTATTATCTTTAATTGGTAAAATAAATACAAATCAAATTTTTTCTAAAACATGTAAAATTAGAAAAAAATTAAATATTTAAAAAATATCAAAATTAATATTTAACTGAATAGAGTTGCTTAAGATTAGTCTAATGACATTTATTTTGTGTCAATATATTTTCAAAATAAATAAGAATAAATAATAAAAACTATTATTTTAATACTAAGTAAATAGTATTATAACAAAATTGGGAGAAATTTAAAGAAATGAGATAAATTATTCAAAAAAGTTGAATTCTAAGATACTAGTGAGAAATAACGTGACGAGCTTGATCTTCAAATTAGATAAAATTGAAATGGTTAGAATTGAATGCAAAAACATAATCAAATTAACTATTTTAAAACATAAAATGATTATATAATTGAGATGAGTTTCATGACATTTGTTTCATCTCCATTAGACCTCATTTCAAATTATGATGAGTTGCCAAAAAAAATTAAAGTTAAATAATAAAAATTATTTTTAAATATTTTTAAATATATAATAATGAAAAAAAATAGATATTCTTAAAATACGTAATATAATCAAATCAAAGAGATGTATGTATTACAAGAGAGGAGAATTAGGAATTCATTGAAATATAACCTAATCAAAGTGAACCCTTTGAAGGAAATAGATAAATGGTGTGAGAAAATTGTATTCAAGGATGCTAAAGAGATTAAGTGTATTATCCTCAATCATAAGATTAGGTATGAATATTAATGTCTCATAAAAATGTTAAAATCATACAAAATAAGATTTTTTTCAAAATAAACAAATATATTTATTACTATAAAACACATTGATATGGGTACTATGACATTTTTTTCAACTCCATCAAAGCGCATTTTTAAATATTGTGAAATACCAAGGTAAATATAGATAGATAATAATACAATTTTTATTTTAAAATTAAGTAGATATATATTAAAGCTAAAATAAGTGAAAATGAAGAAACTTAACAAAATCATAGTGATGTAAAGGTCACACAAGCTGATAAATGGAATTTCTTAGTAATGTAACCTAATGAAAGTGAAAGATTTGAAAACATTATATAGATTATATGAGATAAATTGTAGTAATTTCTAATGAGGTTTAATCGAGATGAAAGAAATATTAGTAGACTCATCTTCACAAACTCTTTATAGTCAAATATTCATTGTTTGGATTTAAAAGATTTTATTTTCTAAGGTTTATACATTTTTTAAGACATTTAGATTCATTCAATATTTGGCAATCAAGTATGTCATAGCAATGTCTCTAGTTTTTTGAAATATAACTTTCTTGTATAGTTTATCTCATTTCGTGAGTTTTTTCACTTTGAATTGGTTATTTTACTTTGCAACTCTAAATCTCTACTTGTTTGCCTTTTAAATAACTTTGATTTGGATATATTATATTTTTTATACTTATCTTTTTTCTTGTTATATATATATATTTATGTAATATTAAAATAATAAGTTATTATTATTATACTTACCTGTGTACATGTGTGCATGTGTGTGTTCTTGCATGCATTTGAATGCTTGCATGTGCTTGTATGAAGGTGTTTGCTTGTGCATGCACACATGTGTGTATATGTATGTGCATGTGTGAAGGTGTTTATGTGCTTGCAAATGTCTACATGAAGACGTTTAATCGAGATGAAATAAATGTCATTGCACTCATCTTGATGTGCACTATTCAATTAAAAATTCCTTTTTAAATTTTTAAGTAATTTATTTTTTAGAGTTTTTGCATGATTTATGACAAAAATTGATTCATAACTTATGTGTTGAATGAAAATATTATAGTAGATATTCTTACCACTTTTTAATTTAATGTTACGATATAATTTATCCTATTTCATTAGATATTTTGTTTTAATTTGGTTATTTTCTTAAGAAACTTTAATTCTCCTCTTATATGACCTTTGCATCACATTTATTTCATTTTATTACATTATTTCAAATTATCTTATTTAAGCTTTACTATATGTTTACTTAATTTTAAAATACTCATTTATTATTGTTTATGCCTATTTATTTTGATTATTTATAGTAGATCCAAGTGAGGTCTGATCGAGATGAAACAAACATCATTCCACTCATCTCAATGAGTTCTATATAATTTAATATTAATTATTTTATTTCTAAATGATTTATTTTTAATAAGTTTGTCATTCGTTTAAAGACATTTTGGTTTAATCCTCTTTTGAGAGTTGAGTATGTTATAGTGAATCTCTTTAGTATCATCAAATGTAACTTTTAAAAACCTCTATATCATTTCTTTTAATGTTTCTATTTTACTTGGTCATATTACATTTCACTAATTTTTCTCATTTCAACTTTAATATATATTTACTAAATATTAGAAAATAATTTATTATTATTTATGCCTATTTATTTTACAATTTTCCAAAATTCCAAACAATGCCCATCTGAGGCGACACAAATGTCATAATAATCATTGCGAAGAACTATATCATATTAAATATTTGTTTTAGTTTTTTCAAATATTTATTTTTCTTAGTATTTCCCATGTTTTATGAGAAATTCTAATTCATACCTAACTTCATAATCAAGAATATTACACTTGATCTATTTAGTATCATTCAATATAATTTTCTAGCATAGTCTAAGTAATTTCTTGAAGCTTTTTGCTTTGGTTTGGTTAGATTACTAATTTACTATAAATTGACTCTCTTATTATCTTTAGATCACTTCAATTTGGTTACTCTACTTCTCCTCAATTTTTTTTAATTATATTTACTTAATATTAAAATAATAATTTATGCATATCTATCTTCTTAAGCAATAGTAATTCCATGCGATGTTCAATCGATACAAAAAAATGATGTTGGAATTATCTTAACTAGGTTTAACTGATTAAATTATCTTTTTTTATATTTCAAAGATTTAATTTTCTTTGTTTTATGCATACTATATGAGATATTTTAATTCATAAATAAATTCATAATTAAGTATATTATAGTTGATCACTTCAATATATTTGAATGCAAATTTGTCATAAATTTTGTGTCATTTTGAAAACTTCTTTGCCTTTATTTTGTTATGTTTCTTTGAAACTCTAATTCAACTCTCATGTATCTTTTATATTGTTTTGATTTAATAAATTATATTGGTTAAATTTATCTCTAGTTAGCTTGAATATATATTTGATAATTTTTAAAATAATAATTTAAGATTGTTTATTCTTATTTATGTTTGTAATTCATAGTAATTCTCAATGGGCCAAATAAAGGTGAAACAAATGATATTAGATGCATCTCAAAAAGGTTTATCTAATGAAATATAATGTTTTATATTTTTAATTATTTTTTAGGGTTTTAGCAAACATTTTTTAATTGTACCAGATATGATAATCGAGGATGTTATACTTGCTCTTCTCACTATCATAGAAGATAATTTTCCCATAACTTTTTTCACAATTCTTAAAATTAATAGCTTTTGTTTTGTTATATTATATTATAATAGTAAATCTCTTCTAATATGATGTTTACATTTCTTTTGCATGGGAATAATACATTCTTTGTAGTTATCTCATTTCATCTTTAATAAGTATTTAGTTAATATCAAAAATAATAATTTATTATCTTTTTTGTTTATAAATTTAGCAATTCATTTAAATTGGAAACAAGGCATGGTAGAAACAATACAAATGACAATGGATTGGTCTCGACAAGCTCTACACAATTGCATAGTTACTTTTATATTTTTAAATATTTTATTTTGTAGAGCTTTAGGATACCTTAAGAGGTTCTTTAATTCGAAACTGATTTCACAATTGAGAATGTTGCACTTGACGACCTTAGCATCTTAGAATGCATCTTTCTCTAAATCTTTTATTATATGACCATTACATTATTTAGGTTAAATTATTTTGCATTGCTTCTTTTAATTTAGTTTTAACTTTGTTATATATTTACTAAATATTTATAAAATTTATGTATTATTATTTTTACTTATTTATTTTGATAATTTGTAATAATTCTGAAGGAATTTTGATCTAGACAAAACAACTGACCTTGGAGTCATCTCGTTGAGCCTTATGTAATAAGAATTTCTTTTGTATTTTTAAATATTTTATTCTCTATGGTTTTTTATGTTTTATGAGACATTTTGATTGAGATCTTATTTAATGTTGGAGGATCTTATACTAATTCTCTTTAGTATTATTGAATGTAACTTTCTAATACTATTTACCTCATTTCTATAAACTTTTTGCATTAATTTGGCTAATTACTTAGTCACTTAAAATGTCCAATTAAGTGACTTATGCATTACTTTTATTTTATTGTATTCCATTGTTTCAATTTAACTCATTTCACCATTGCTATATATATTTATTTAATATTAAAAAAATAATAATTTACTGTTTTTTAAGAGTATTTATTTTTTATGAATTGCAGTAATTCTAATTGAGGTGTAATTGAGATGAAACAAATGTCATTGGATGTTTAATAATTCATTATAGAACACCTATATATTAAAGTAATAATTAATTGCAATGTGTGCATATATATATTTTGGTAGTTCATAGAAATTGAAATCGAGTTTCGCTTCAGATGAAAAATCATTGTCATACTCATTTTAATGAGCTTTATATTTTAAATACTTATTTATTTTTTATCATTAAATATCATATGTTTCAAGGTTCTTGCATTCTTTATTAGTCATTTCAATTAATATATAATTCAATGATCATGGAAAATGTGATCGATCTCCTTTATTCTTTTTGAATTCAGATTTCTCTTATGATTTGTTTCATTTCTTCAAATTTTTTGTTTTGATTTGGATTTTTTATTATGTAATCTAAATGTCTTCTAATATGAGAAAGTTGCACTCTATAACACTGAATGTCATCTCATGTTACCATTAGACTAATTTTGATTTGTCTTATTACAATGCTCTAAAATATCTTATTTTTCCTTTAATATATATATATATATATATATTTATCTATTATACAAAAATAATTTTTATTATTTATGCTTATGTTTGGTTTTAATTCATAGCATTTGTAAATGAGATCCGATAGGGATGAAATGAATGTTGTTGCACCGGATTAAACGAGCTATATAAAAGGAAATATTTATTTTTATGCATTTAAATATTTTACTTTTTAGGATTTTTCCATATTTTAGGAGATATTTTTATTCATTCTTTATTTAACAATCGAGAATGTTACACTCAAACTCCTTATTATCTTTGAATAATACTATCATGTAAAATTTATCTTATTTCAATAAAGTTTTTACATTGATTTGGTGAAATTATAAGGTAAATACAAAGCTTTCCGCATGTGAGCACTACATTTTAATTTAGTAATATTATATTGCTTCCATTTATTTTATTTAATCTTTAATATATATATATATACATATATATATATATATATATTATTTAAATAATAATTTGGTCTTTTTAATTATTTCCTTTAGTAATTAACAGTAATTGGGAATGAGACCCAATGAAGATGAAACCATTCTCATAGAACTCATCTCAATGAGCTTTATATAATTAAATATTCATTTTAACATTAACAACTATTTATTTGTTTAGGTTTTAAGGCAGCTTTATGACATGTTTTTGACTCTCACGATATTTGATGATTGATAATGTTACACCAGATCACTTAGGTCCCTTAGATAGAAACTTCCCCATTATCTTAATTATTGAAATGTTTTGCTCTATTTTGGTTATATTATTGTGAAATTTTAATTCTTTTCTTATGTGATCGATAGTTCACTTTGATCTAGTTGTATTAAATTCCTTAAGCATTTCTCATATAAGATGTAATATAAATTTTTTTTAATTATTATTTTATTATTTTTTATTCTTATATAATATCCTATTCAAATCAACACTAACTCCAAAAACATTTAGTCCAAAATGAAACAAACGTGGTTGGAGTCATCTCGACAATCTTTATCTAATTAAAGAGTCATTTTGATATTCTAAATTTTTTTTATTTTGTATAGATTTGACCTAATTTAATAAACATTTAGATTAGTGTAACATTTGAAGATCGAGGATGTTACACTAGATCTCTTTGCTATCTTTCAATGCAATTTTCTCAGAAAAAAATATCTTATTTATTAAACTTTCTTTGTTATGATTTAGCAGTATTACTAGGTAACTCAAATTATCCTTTTGTATAATTATTACTTGTCAATAATTTGGTTAATTATATTACTTCAATTTATCTTATGGCAATTTAAATATAAATTTATTTAATATTAAAATAATAATTTACAACTTTTATGCTTTTTACTAAAAAAAATCTACTTTCTCGCTTATCTGATGCTTCATTTTAGTTAGGTTAAATTGTGTTACTTAAATTTATCTCATTTTAAAATTAATATATATTTACTTTTTACTAAAAAATAAATTTATTATTATTTTTTCATATAAACTTTGGTTATTCAAAATAACTCGTAATAAAGTCTGATTGAGTGAAGTCAAACATCATGGAACTTGTCTCGGCATTCTCTTTCCAATTAAGTATTTTTATTTTTATATATTTAAACATTTGCTTTTCTTAGGTTTTGGCATGCTTTAGACAAAATTGTAATTCATACCAAATTTGATGATCTATGACGTTATACTCAATCTTTTTTATATAATTTACCTTATTTTTTTAAATTTTCTCACTTCAATTTGGCAACATTAATATGAAACCCTAACTCCTTTAACTACTTTCCTTAAATTTTATTTTATTTGGCATTATAATGTTGCCTCAATTTACCTTGTTTTATCGCTAACTTATATTTTCATAATATTAAAAACATAACTTATTATTTTCTTGTAACGTTAGCTTGGTAATTCACATTAAAAAAAATGAGAACCAACCAAGATTAAATAGTTGTAGTTAGACTTATCTTAACGAGCTCTATATAATTAAATATTTACTTAAATATATTTTTTTAAATATTTTATTATTTATGAGTTTGGTAAATTATAGGAGACATTTTGATTCATACATGATTTGATAATTAATGATACCACATTCATTCCCCTTACCATCATAGACAGCAACTATTATGAATAATTTATTTTATTTTATCAAGATTTTCACTTTTTCTCTTATATAACTATGTACCTCTATATCACCACACATTTAAGCCTTACATGTCTTTGATTTAATGAAATTACAATGCTTTAATTTATCTCATTTTGACTTTAATATATATTTACTTAATATCAAAATAATAATTGATATTTATTTATTCTTATAACCTTGTAATTTAAAGTAATTTGAAATGTCGTCCAATCAAGATGAAACAAACATCATCAAACTTATCTTTAATATCTTGGAAGTTAGCTTTCGTAAAAAATTTATCACATTTCATTAAACATTTCTCTTTGATAAAGCTATATTACTAAGTGACTCTAAATCTCTTATTAAGTGATCTTTACATGCCTTTGATTTTGGTAATTACATTTCTTCAGTTTATTTATTAAGCTTTGAGATATATATATATATATATATATATATATATATATATATATATATATATATATATATATATATACATATATATTTATGTTTATATTTAAATAGATATTAGCTTTATAAAGCTATATATTTTATTTATAATTATTTATTTTGGTAATTCAAAGTAATGCATAACAAGGACTAATAGGCATAAAACAATTTTTTTAGACACATCTTGACGAGCTCTATAAAATTAAAAATTCATTTTTATATTTCTAAATAATTTATTTTTAAGGATTTTGGCTTGATTGACAAGAAAGTTTTATTTGTACATGATTTAAGGGTCATGGAAGTCGCACTCAATCTCATTAGTGTCCTAGAATGCAACTTTTATTATTGAATTTATATAATTTCTTTAAATATTTCTCTTTCATTTGGTTATATTATTATAAAACTCCAATTCTTCTCTTATGTGATCTTTACATTTCTTTGATTTGGTTGTATTAATTGCTTTAATTTATCTCATCTCAACCTTTTTGTCTATTTTGACAATACGATAATTTGTTGTTATTTATTTTTATTTCTTTCGGTCCTTCATAGTAATTACAAACTAGGTTTAATAAAGATGAAACCAACATTGTTGGACACTCGAGGAGCTTTATGAATTTAAATATTTTTTTCAGCTTTTAAATATTTTTTCAAAGTTTCTGGCATACTTTATGATTGATCTTGATTTTTTCTTAATTTAAAAATAGAGGATGTTAAAGTTGAGCTCTTTTGGATCTTGAAATGCAAATTATCTAACTAATTTATCTCACTCTTTAAATGTTTTGCTAACTTGTGATGTTTACATCACTTTGATATGGTTATGTTATATTACCTTAAGTAATTTTATTTCAAGTTTAATTTATTTTTTATTTTTTTTTAAATTAATAATTAATTAGTATTAATGCATATTTCATTAGATAATTTGTAGTAAATCAAAATCACGTCTTATTAATACGAGACAAACTTTGTTAGATTGATCTCCAAAAGCTCTATCTAGTTAAATATTTATTTTCTTATATTTTCAAATATTTTTTTTTAAGGTCTTTACATGCTTTCAAAGGAACTTATATATTTTCAAATATTTTATTTCTTCAGATCCTTTGCATTGATTTGATTATAATACTATGTAAATCTAAATAACATGTCGAACGACCTTTACATCACTTTGATTTAATTATGTTACATATCTTCATTTTAATTATATTCAACTTTAATATAAATTTATTTAATATTAGAATAATAAATTAATATTATTAAATCTTATGAAACTAATAACATTAGACTCATCTCAATAAGTACTATCATATTAAATATTAATTTTTATATTTGTTAATTTTTTTTAATTTCTAAGCTTTTTACATGTTTTATGTGAAATTTTCATTTGAATATTATTTGATAATCGATGATGTTACCCTTGATCTGATTAGTATCACAGAATGCAACTTGCCCTTATATTATATCTCATTTTTATTTAGTTTCTCAATTTGATTTGAGTATATTGTTATGTGATTATCAATCTCCTCTTTTGTCTCCTTTACACCACTTTTAATTAGTTATATTATATTCCATATGTTTATTTCATGTTAGTTTTAATAAATATCACTTAACATTAAAGTAGTAATTTGTTATTATTTATTGCTATCTACATTCATAATTTTAGTAATTTTAATATAGTTTTGATTGGGACAATGAAAATGTAAATGTATTCATCTTAATGAGCTACATGCAATTAAAGTTTAATTTTTATATTTTTAAATATTTTCTTTTGTAGGATTTTCATATTTTTTAAATCAGTTTTTGATTTGTGTAAGAATAAACAATCAAGTTACACTTGATATTTTTATTGAATTAAAATGCAACTTTTCTATATAATTTATATTACTATTACTTTAAATTTCCTCTCATTTGACCTTGGCATATTATTTTTTTTATATATTTTTCCTTTAATTTATCTTATTTTTGCTCTATTATATATTTATTTAATATTAACAAAATTATTTATTATTATTTATGCATATTTACTTTAGTACTTTATAGTGATTCTAATCGAAGTCTCAATAAAATCAAATAAACATTATTTGATGTGTCTTCAGAACCCCTATGAAATTATATAATTATTTTAGTATTCTAAATATTTAATTATTTATGATTTTAATACCATTTTTATGAGACATTTTTAATCATACCTTATTTTGTGATGTAGAATATTAGAATACAATTCTTTACTATTTTAGGATGAAGCATTTTCATATAATGTATCCCACTTCATTGATTGTTTTGCTATAATTTGGTTATATTACTATAATTCTAGATTTCTTCTCATGTGCTTAATATCTTGACTTGACTTTCTTATATTACAATATTTAAATTAGTAATATTATTTAATATTATTTTTCTTGATAATTAGTAATAACTACAAGTGAGTTTATATTTATATGAAACATACATCATTGAACCCAACTCGACTAGCTCTATCTAATTACAATTTTTTTAATATTATTAACTATTTTCTTTTTTAGGGTTTTTACTTTAAAAATTATTTTCATTTATACCATATTAAACTATTAAGGACATTACACGACCTTTTTAATATCTATGAATACATGTTTCTTATGCAATTTTTCTTATTTCTCAACATTTTCATTTCAAATTTGACATATTACTATATAGCTGTAAATCTCCTTTCATGTGACCTTAACACCACTATAATACATTAATTTAGTTTGTATCTTTCCATTTTTAATATATGTTTACTATAAATTTTAAAAAATAATTTATTACTATTTTTGCTTATTTACTTTGTCAATTCATGATAGATCCAAAAGAGGCCCAAATGAAGATGAAGTAAATGCAATTCGACTCAACTTGAAAATTTTTTAAATATTTAATTTTATAGTAATTTAGAATACTTTATGATATATTTTGAATGATCATTGATTTGACAATGGAGCATGTTACATTCGATCTTTTTAGTGTCCTAGAATGCACATTTCATCTAAACTTTTTCTAATTTCTTCTACATTTTTATTTTGAATTGGTTATATTTATATGTGTCTATAAATCTCATCAAAGTTGAACTTTGCATCATTATCCATTGAGATATTCTTTTTATATTTTTGAATATTTTTGTTATGGATTTGCTATTCTTTAGTATGATTTTTACTTTTACTTGAACCAACGATCAGAACGAGAAGAAACTAACATTATTGGACTCATCTTGATGACTTTTATCATATTAACTATTCTTTTTTTTCTAAAATATTTTATTTTCTAAGATATTGCCTCACATTATGATAGATTTTGATTCATAAATGATTTTATGATCGATAATGTTGCACTTAGTCTTCTTAGTATCTTAAAATATAATATCTTATATAGTTTATCTTATTTCTACATTTGCTATGTTAATTTATTTTACTTAATTTATTAAATATTTTGATTCATTCCTTATTTATCTATCAAGGATATTACAAATGATCACTTTTATATATTGGAATATAGCTTTCCTATTAAAATTATCTTATTTCTTAAAATTTTTCTCTTTTCTTTGATTTGGTAACATTACATTGCTTCCATTAATGTCATTTTGAACTTTAATATATATTATCTTAATATTAAAATGATATTTTATTATTATATTTACTTATTTACTTTTTGGTACTTATTCAAAATGTGCTCTCATCTAGATGAAACAAACATAATTAGATTCATGTCAATAAACACTATCCAATTAAATATTAATTTTTATATTTTAAGTATTTTATTCCCTTGGATTTTCATGTTCAATGATTCATTTCAAATTAGAACATGTTTGATGATGAAAGATGTTACACTCGATTTTGTTAATATCATGGAACATAAATTTCTCATTAAATATCTGATTTCCTAAAATTTATGCCTATATTTATTGCTCCAATTTGGCTTCTGTTGGCTTTAATATATGTTTACTTATTATAAAAGTAACAATTTATTATTATATATCATTGTTAATCCCGATAAGTCTCAATAATTCGAAACTAGGTCAAATTGATATAAAGAAAATGACACTGGAGTTGTCTTGATGAACGCTATCGATTGAATTATTCCCTTACATAATTTGAAATATTTTATTTTATAGCATTTTTGCATTTTATACAAGATATTTTGATTCATACAAGATTTTAAGAGTGAGAATATTACACTTGATCTCCTTAGTTTCTTTGACTACACATTTGCCATACAATTTATTACATTTTTTAAAAAAGTTTTTTTTTTTATTTGGTTATATTAATTTGTAAGTCTAAGTTTACAATTATGTGACCTTTACATATTTTAATTTGGTTACACAATATTTTTTCAATTTATCACATATTAAGTTTAATATATAGTTATTTAAAATAAAACATAATTATTTATTATTATTATTTAGATAAAAATTTGGATGCCACATGAAGATTATCATGTGAAACCAAAAAAGTTAGAAAATCCTCCTTCTCAAATGTAATCAAGACATATTTATTACTTAGAAATTCATTTAAACTTCACTTTGGAACCCAGGTTTACTAAATCCCCATTTATGATTTTGATGCATAGTGACCCATATGAAAATTTCTCAATCAATGTTGGCCAAAATGAGTAACCTTTTTCCCTTTTTTGGCTACATTAATGATAATTTATTGTTCCCCTTTGATTATCATTGTATATTTGATTTAGATTGGGGATAGATTTTTAGGTTTGTCATATACCTCAATGAATGAGAAGTTATGGAAGGGAAGGCCCACTTGAACTAAAAATTTATTTGCATAGCCAAAAATTTCAAATAAAAATCTAAATTAGCATAATGCCATAACATAACTTTTAGGGTCATTCTATTAATTGATAGATTACAAATGAAACTACCAATATGATATAGATCACTTTGCCTATCACATGTTGCCTAGTACCTATTGCTTGTATGTCATTGCCTATTCCATGGCAAAAATTTGAATAATGTAAAAGTTATTCGCCCATAAAAAATTATATCAACTTGGCGTTGTGGCTGGAGAAACACCAAATAAGATTTTATTTCTAATATTAATTAGACATTACTATTTTAGATAAAAATATGTAAATATATATTCTTTTAAATAGATGTTAGTTTTAAAGCATGACACAAGGCTTCATTGTTGTGCTCCTTGGCTTACTCCTACTCTATATTTTTGAAGGTTTAAAGACTTAGGAGTCAATCAGGAGAACGATTTTGGATCATTAGAGTTTGAACATCTATTGGATGACATTCCATTTTCTTTTATTGTTATTATTAATAGAGTTATTATTTCTAAAAATTATTATATGTTGTCCATTTTCATGAATGTTAGAATATAGAAAATTCTTGTTAGTGGACTTTACCATTTGTAGTTTTTTGTTAACTTATGATTGGAATTGGATTATATGGTTTAAGAATTTGATAGTTATATTTTTATATCTTGGATCATAGTTCTAAAGTATTTCACTTATATCATTATGTGTGCATCCTAACATGTATAATTGCATTTGTGGTACAAAGAGTGATATTTAGAACAAATTGGTTTTGTGGGTGTAAAAAAATTTGCTAAAAGCATCTTGCGATAAGAACATCCAGATAGGGAAAAGTGGCATGCTTGGAGAAGACTCACAATAAATTCAAATGATGTAACATAATGGAATCTAAACAACTTTATTAAAACACTTATCACAATTTTCTATGCTCAAATACTATACATTACAAAAATATTATGGAAAATATTTAAAGAGTGACTGAAGATATCACCAACGAAGATGAAATACGATGGTTAGAAATGATCAAAATACTATTAAGATAAGAAAATATTTAGTTTGAGAAAATATCCTAGCAAACTCATGACGTTGTAGTAACAAGTGCGCTTGTTCTATCTTTTAATGATAAATAAATGAAAATATTAGTTTCTTTGCACTTGAAAGTCTTATTATTTATATTTATTAATTAATAAAACCCTATTTTAGAAGTTATAATCACATAACAATTATTTTACAATGTGATCGATAAGGTATTACTAATGTTGTGTTCATTTCATTATTATTAAACATTCATAAATTGGTGAAAAGTGAATAAAATGAATCACCCAATGAATTACCTATAGTACCCCTGTATGTTTCTTTTGAAAATCCTACAATACATGTATGATAGAAGATTATAAAGTGTGATGAAAACATATCAATCATTATCAAAAAAACTCTCAGGTTTTCAAAACATTATCATATACAATCACAGTTATAGTAAAGGAATAGTCCCCATAAGACTCACATGTGTACAAGTTTTTAAAGGATTGTGCACATCTTATAAGTGGATCATCTATGTACAATGAAATTTTGTAAAATTTGTGCAACACAATCGAGATTTTATGCGCTTTGTATATCTACTATAGTTTAATTATGTTAGTATGATGGTATGTGCTTTTGTAGCATTGTCTTCTAATCTTAGGATAAATTTATTTCATAAGTGCATGATGTGTAAACAACTATTATATGAATTATGAAAATTTTTCATTGTTCAAGGCTATTGCTAATTCTACGCATACTCTTGGAATAATTTTGTATTCTACTATGACTTAGTTTTTCTTATCATTTTAAGACTTCTTTGCAAGAATGTATAAAATATTCCATCATATTGTATGATGAACGAAATGGTTGAATATACAAATCATAAAGTTGACTCATACATGTCTAACATCTAGTATCATAATGAATGATAGTGCTGTAACTATTTATTTAAGTGATAATTGTTGTCATACTAATGCTATAAAATGACATTGATTTAAGAACATCCACATGAGGTATAATGGCAAATTCAAAGGAGCCTTAGAAAAACCTCAAACGAATCAATACAAATGTAACTAGATAAGTTTATTACAAAACGTTTCAAATTTATTGTGCACAAAATGCTATACCTTATAATAATAGTGTAGCAAAGTTCTTATTAATAAGTAAAGATTTCACCAACCATTTTGAAATTTTAATATTTGAATAAAGTTATCAAAATTAAGATCATAAAGATTCAGTTAGAGAAAATATCCTAGTAAGTTCATATGGTTATAGATGCTGGCACTCTTGTTCTTTCTTTAAATGATATGAATATAGAAATATTGGCTTATTTTCGATAAAGGGTCATCATATTTATATTACTTCACTAAATAAACCATATTTTATAGGTTATAATAGGTTAGATTTTTTTTACAAAGGGATTAATTAGTTGTTAGTGGTGTCATGTATAATTCATGGTCTAAAAATTAAATGTTCATAAATTGGTGATAAGTGAATGAAATGAATCATCCAATGAACTACATATATTATCCATTTATTTTTGTTATGCAAAGCATATCATCCAAGTATGATATTGAATATTGTAAAGTAGAATGCATATGCATAACACATTATTAAAAAACTATGGGTTTTCTAATCATTGCCAAGTATAATTGCCACAATTGTGCAAGAATAATCTCCTTAAGACTCAAATATGTATGAGTTGTCTAAGAATCATACACATCCAAAGAGGGGATTATCTATGTAAAACAAACGTTTGCATAAACTTGTAACACTCTTTGGTTTTTATGCACGTTCTACAAATATGATAGTTGGATTATTCTATTACAATGGCATGTTCATTTTAGCATTGAATTATTATCTTCAAAATAAATTTATTGCATATGTGTATGCGTAAATCATTGTCATACAATGTTACAAAATAAAAGCATAACTTACGTATTATTCCACTATAACTTAATGATATCCCAAGACAGTTGAAGGTTTCCTCACAAGAATGCATAAAATATGTCTTCATGTTATATGTTGAATGAAATGGTTGAATACACAAAATAGTAAGTTTTTTTATCCACATTTAAACCTATTGCCATAATTTATAATAATGTTATTATTTGTTTATTTAAGTAAGAATGGTGGTCGTGCCAATTTGATGAGATGATAGTGCACAATGATAAATAATACTAACTATACATCACTTAAGGCATAGATAAGTAATGTCAGCCATGCTACTCTAACGAGGGACATCATTTTGTAAAATTAAAAGCTATGTTTCCATTAAAATGTTTTGAATGGTATATTTCAAGCTACACAAGTTTAGTTTATCTTAATTTTTTTTTTAATTATATGGACATCAAACATACATTGTTAGTTTGTATTTATTCATTACATTGGTTCATTATAGCAAATATTGACATGATGGTATGATTTGTAAGATTGCAATCCATTATGACATAACATATAAAGTAAAGGTTTAACATTCCAATCAATTTGAGTAGTAGAGAATCAGCTTTGTTTTGTCGACCACTCCTCCGAGATCTTAATCAACTAGCTCCATTGTTTGAAAACTATGGCATGTTCTTGTGCCACCAATAACTTAATTTTCATTACCTATAATTTTCTCATACTTTTCCTTCCGTTATCCCTATATTTTATGTTTACTACATATTCCACAAATTATTAGTAGATAATTTGCATCATTGAGTTCTTATTAAACATAACGATCAGTGGGGTTATCAATCTCCCCTAGTTGATGATTATATAAACTTTATTGAAATGAAAAAATGCCAATATTAAACACAAAATATTGATAGTTGTTGAAAAGATATGCAACATTAATACAACAAACTATTCTACAATAGTTTGCATTAAAACAAAGAAAAAGCTCCCCTAAAATGAGAGCTGAACTAGATATCAATTAAATTATGTGGCTTCTCCCTTTTTTGAATCAATCAAAAGGGTTGCGAATTCCAAAGCTTAGCCAAATCGTATTAAAGGAGTTCATGGTAACAATTTTGAAAAGATTTCTACTAATTTGGGACTAGGTGGAAGAAACCTAGAGTACTATCATTCTTTTCTATAAGACCTTAGCTGATGTTGTTCCTAATGTCATTGCTTTTAGTATAAGAATGTTGAACAAGACCTTTTTGCAAGAATATAAAACTAGCAATGTCACAATTGACTTGTACATTAGTGAAGTGTAAGCCATAATTTCAAAGTTGTTATCTAATCCAAAGAACATGAGTTACACAACTACTAACTTTTATGTTTTATGATTGTATTTTAAATAACAAAACACAATTTTTCTTATGTATAGCTCATGAAATGAGTGAGTTTCAGTAAAACTAAATTGTAATAGATGCACACTTCATTTTAGTCCAACTCGAAGCAAAATGGACATCTGTCTTGGCAGCCAAGTTAAAACCTATCTCACGTCTAATATACCTTAGTCCATAGAGATTTGGTTTCAATATGATATTTAATATTTTTATTTATAGCTTCAATATGGGATTCCTTTGGATTGGTTTAAAATCTTACACATAATTCTAAGCAAAACACCAATCCAAGCCTATTAGATTTATCATAAAATGATGAACAAATAACCATTCTATACATCTTCAAATAAATGGCCATCTTATTTCATTCTATTTTCTTTATCATGTCCATCTATAATGTTTCCTTTAATTTTTGTACCTAATGGTTCAACATCAAAACATAGTTCTAAAAGCTTCTCAATTTGATCAGATAGTACTTGATTACTATATCAATTACAAGGAGACAAAAAATTACATGAATAGTTTTCTTGGCAATTTTTTTCTTATTTAGATACTCTATATGATTTACTCTTCATGTAGCACCTTATGAAAATTCCTTCACTAGAGATAGCATCAAGGTTATGTAATGTTTTCCATTAATTAAAAAGATGTTTTAAAAAACTTGTAAAAGTGAGATATTTTTAGCTTTTTAGTCATACAATGTTTCATAAAGAGAGACATGAAGTAATGCTCTTATAGGAAATATATTATTTAAATAATAAGAGGTATTAATTACTATAGCACAAAAACTCTTTGGTACATTATACACATTCAACATATGAATACCCACATCTAATAATGTTGTATTTCTTTTGTCACCTACATCTTTTTCTTTGAGGTGTTCTAGATTATGAAAAAGTTTTCGATATTTTACTTTGATTACAATATTCTATTTTAAAGATTTGCCTTTCTGGTTAGTTCTAATAACCCCTAGGGATAAGTCATGTTCCTTTTTCAATCGAGTGAATAAATATGTAAAACATTTAAATACCACTTTTCTTATCAATGAACAACATAAAAGTAAAGAATAATCAGCAATTATAACCAAACCATACTTCCTTCATCCATGATTATATGAATGATTGGGTTTCCAAATAATTCTAAGTGCAGCAACTCTAATTATATTCTAGTCATCACATTATTTATTGATTTATTTGTGGTTTTATGCTTTTTGTCTAATTAGTAATGCACACAAATAGACTCATCATTCCAATAAAGATTAGGTAGACCACAACAAAGTAATACTTTGTGATCTTCTTAAGTGTTGATGAGCTAACATGACATGACCTTCTATGCCACAAATCAACACTATTCACTTGTGATGTATATCATTCAATCCACTTGTTTTAATGATCTTTAAATGTAATGTGTAAGTATTTATCATTTCCAAGTGATACATTGATGGATTTATTATTTCTACTAATAATACATTTCTCAAAATTAAAAATAACACAAAACATAGTCACATAATTATTTAATGTAATGAAGATTTTATTTAAAACCTTAAAATAATATTATGTTTTTGATAGGTGTATATGTTACAATCTGTTTTTATTTAAATGGCCCTCACCTTTGAGTTTTCCATAAGGGTAACTTGAACAGCATCATACTACTTCAAGTGGATGAGTAGATAAGACCCAATAATCATGTTCCTTGAGCAATATCTATCAACATTCCATGCACCCTCTTTAATCTATGATGGAAGGAAAGCATGCAAAAGTCAACCACATGTTAGATTTGGAGACCTAAATCATTAAGATCAAGTTGTCCTAACATAAATATTATTTAAACTAACTCTTTCAACTTAAATATATCTTAAAAATATTGAGTGAATATTGTTTTTAATCTTACATTGAGATCCAAGTTATCCATGTTTCAAAAAAATGTTACTTTTGGTATAGCTAGCATGTGAAAAAGTATATGAATTTATGATGAGATCGTTGGAACAAAATGTGGAAATATCCATCAATTCTTTAAACTCATTCAATTAATAAGCTACCATATTTTGTTGAATTATCACATTAGCTATACCCACTATAGTAGTTCTTTTTTACTTTAATTAAAAACTTAGCATTGTTGGATTTAAATGTTTACACTTTCTTAAGTAGTTTACATGCTCTTCTTTCAGCTTATTGCACATGGAGATCAATTTTTTAAATTTAGGAAAGCTTTCTATGTGTTACTTCTCTTAATAAATATTAAAGGATGAGTATAACATATCACCTTTATAGGTACATGCAATGTATCTATCCATTAATATATGCAAAATAAGGTTTTTTCTCTGCTTCCCTTTAAAAGGATTCATTAGAGTTAATCCAAATAATCTTCATTGACTTCTTCTGTCTCTTCTTTTTTAAAATTTTCAACCCTCACTTTACACATGGGTAACCAGGATGAATGTGTATAAGAATTTTGCATTTAGTCCATCATTTCACATCTCCTTCCATTTTAGGTTCCTATTTATATTGAATCTTCTACATACAACATAATTTTGAGATACGCAAGATAATCGTTTATAAATTAAGGCTACCTCACAAGTGGAAGAGGAATCTAACTTTATTGGCTCTTCACTTTCTTCTTTTTCCTCTTCTTTGTATATGACTCTTCTATTTTTCTTCTTATAAGCACCATTTTATTTATAAGGAGCACACAAATGTGTTCATCAAGCCAAGTAGTAGATACATCCAATGTAAATTAATAGTAGTGCATAAAAAATCACACTGCTTTTGCGACCAATATCCTACACATTTTATCTATATTTGAAAGTTTTCTACCTATGTTTGACAAGACATTAATAGTGTTAGTAAATCTAGTGAACACAAATATAATATATTCATCAAATGCCATAAGACAGCCAATAATCATGAACTAATAAATTGACTTTTCTCTCTTATAACTAAGAGGTACCTTGATAGGCCGCTGTCCAATTTATTCCAATTTTCATGAGCTTTTTTAAGATTCATTGCCTAATTATTTTTTATGCAAAAATACAACAATTTAGTATATGCAGATATATTGATAGCTCTTGAATCTGGTTAGATCTTATGTTTATCCTCTAGAATAAGTTCATTAATTCATTTCCTAATGTGTTCACTATTTAGAAGTTTAGCAACAAATGTAAATTATTGTTCAACATCGTCACAAATGTTTATGTCCGCAAACATAGGCCCTGTAACTAAGATAAACCTTGTAGCTATGCTTGATATGATGTACATAGATGTTCTCACACATATCTAAATGCCCTATGTTCAATACAATCATTTTCAACTTTTGGTAGACTAATTTATGAAAATTCCATCTCATGATTCTTAATGTACAACCATAGAGGCTAACAAAATTAGATGATGTATTAGTTACATACATTATTAACACCTTACTACCATTGTATTGAGATGAGAATTATTTTAAATGTATCAAATGGAAAAGTCCAAATTCCAAACTACTGTCTCACCAAGAAATATAGACATTGTATCTATGTGTGAGAAGGAAAATTCCAAATTACAAAAATTAACTTTGTTTTACTATTAACATGGAGAAGGAATGCTTGAAATATATTGTATAGGTGAGTAAAAGAAATTAATCTATTGATTTAATGGTGAACCTTCAAAGAGACCCATGCTTTCCACAACTATAACAAATGGTGATGGGGTGAATCAATGCTAGTAAACCAAGTTAAGAAAGATTTTTCATACTCCATAATCTCTAAGTTATACTATGCTATGACATGATGTCTTCTTTTAAAAGAAATTGTAAACTTTATTATCTATTGTGTAGAGCATGAAGATCTAGATGAAATCATCTTCATGATCATAGAAAAGAAAATTAGAATGTAATTGAAATCCAAATATCATAAGTGTAGAGGAAAAAATAGAATTTGATTAATTATTTACACTAAAACATTAGAAATTTTAATTGGAATTTGCCTATTATAGTAATTAAAAGAACTTAAATTTATTGGATTATCTCCACAAAACTTGCCATAAGCCATAATTGAGCTAAAGTTTCTAACATATTGGAGGGAGCAAAAGAATTCTTGTAGATTAATATCACCCAAACATTCTTGTTCATGTGTGAAAGAATATAATTTAAGCATTCTACCTAGTGTAAGGGAATTACCCACCATTTGATATAGCTTTCCAATTATCTTGTTTAATCTCATGCTTGGTTCTCATGAATTTTCCTCACATTATGTTGAAATTAAAGAATAAACACCACAGATTATGTGTAAAGACCTTCATACTTACAGCAATTTTCACTATTCATGGACCATTTCTCTTAAATAGTTTTCATATTGTCATTTGAGAAGTCCATTTAAAGCCAAAGGGGTCATTAGGACACTTTTAGATGGATTTTTTAGCTACAACTTCTAGCCGTTTTATAATATATATAACACCATTAAGAAGTTTGCTGGTGTCGAAATTAGTACACTCTTTAATAGTGTTGGTATGCTACCTTTTCATAACCACTTGTTGTTCTAGCCATTTATTAATGCTTTGTTTTGGCACATGACTTAATACCTTATAATTTTGATGACATAGCTCTTTTTACAAAACCCATTTAACACATGAATGAGTTGAAATTTTACCTTGGAATTTTTCATCAAGCAATAAATGTATTTTTATAATAACTAAAGCTTTACCTAGACCATTATTTACTTATATGCAAGAATTCCAGTTGGTTCTTTACTGATAATTTCCTTAGTAATTTAAAAATTACATTGTTATGAAATTTTGAATGTTCATAGGCCAAATATTTTAGTTTGTTTACTAGTAGTACCCTTCATTCCAAAGTTTACCATCAAAGATATCACACGCTGTCATTTAGTATCTTGGAATTCTTCTTTTGTTTATATTTTGCCATATATTTGAAAAGTTTTTTATTTGAGTTTGTTATATTGTTATGTAACTTCAATTCTCCTCTTATATAACCTTTACATTGACTTGAATTAATTATATTACAAACCTCATTTTATATTTCCTATCCTTATTATATATTTATTGAATATTAAAATAATTTTTTTTTTATTATTTTCTTTTTTGTAATTTAGAGTAAATAATAGTTTATTTTTTCTTGATGAACTTTATCTAATTTTTTACTTATTTTTCAATTTTTTAAATATTTATTTTTTTCAACACTACATTTTTTATAAGATATTTAGATCCATATCTAATTTAATGATTAAGGATGTTACTCTCTATCTTCTTTATATCTTATAATGTAGGTTTTTGAAACAATATATTTCTTTTCTTCAAAGTTTTCATTTTATTTTGATAATGTTGGTATTTAATTCAAAATCTCTTCTTATGTAACATTTACAATGGTTTGATTTATTTATATTATATTACTTAAATTTACGTCATTATAGTATCAATATATGTCCACCAAATATTAAAAAAATATTATCATTTATATCTCCTTAATTTTGTAATTCAGAATAAAGTTTTGATGCAGATAAATTATTTGACTCTCAATGAGGTATATTTAATTAATTTTTTTCATTTTTATGTTTCTAAAACATAATATTCTATAGTTTTGGTTTGCTTTAATAGACATTTTGATTTGTACTTGATATAATGAACAATAATGCTACAGTTAATCTCCTTAGCTTCTTAAAATTTAACTTTCTTGTGCAATTTATCTTATATGTTTAATTTGTTTGATTGTATTACAAAGAAACTCTAAATCTCCACTCTTGAGACCTTCACATCACATTGATTTTGTTATATTATATTGCTTTGCTATGACTTATTCTAATTTTAATATCTATTTAAAAAATGCTAAAATAATAATTTATTATTATTTACACTTATTAACTTTTGTAATTCGTTGTAATTTTGATTGAGATCATATGGACATGAAACAAATGTCATTAAATTACTGAGTTTTATCAAATAAAATATTCATTTTTTATTTTTAAATATTTTTATATTTGATTATGTCATGTTACAATTGATCTTCATTGTATGTTGGAATACATCTTTCTACAACAATTTATCTCAATTTTTCAAATGTTTTGTATTGATTTTTTTACTATTATTTAACACTAAATCATTTGCCATCTTACCTTTACATCACTTTTATTTGTTAAGATATATTTTATTATTTTTTCTTAGTTTAGTATAATAAATATATTTACTTAATATTGAAATAATAGTTTATTACTTATTTACTTTTGTATAGGAATGCAATTCTAAATGAAGTATGATAGAAGTGAAATAAACATAATTTGAATGATATTAAGGAGTTTAATCTAATTAAATATTTATTATTATAATTTTTAATATATATAATATTAAAATAATAAACTATAATTATTTATAATTGTTTAATTTGGTAAATTAGAGAAATTCCACACAATATGTCTCATAGAAGCAAGAAATGTTTTTTGGACTTTTCTTAACAAGCTCTATATAATTAAATATTTATTTTTTAAGTATTTTATTTTTGATGGTTTTGTCATGCTCTATGAGAAATTTTGCGACGTACCTAATTTGATGCTTGAGAATGTTACACTTATTCTCCTTAATATCATGGCATGTAACTTTCTTCTACTTTTCATCTTATTTTTTACATTTTTTGTAAAGACTTAGTTATATTAATCTGTAACACCAAATCTCTTCCCTAATGATATTTGCATCACTTTAATTGGGTCACGTTGCATTATTCAGTTTATGTCACTACAGTATAAATATATACCTCCTTAATGTTAAAATAATAATTTAAATTACTTATGTTTATTTATTTTTATAATTCACAGTGACTCAAAATGTGATCTAATCATTATGAAATAATGGCCATTAGAATAAACTATGCGACCTCTAGCTACTTAAATACTTTTTTTTGTATCTTTAAGTATTATATTTTCCATGTTTTTGGCATCCTTTGAAAAACATTATGAATTGTACCTTTCTTGAGATTCTTACACCCAAACCTCATAGTGTCATAAGATATAACTATTCTATACACTTATAACATTTCTTAAATTTCATTCTTTCACTTTATTATATTGATAAGAAACTCTAATTCTCCTATATTAAAAATATAATAAAATATTAAATTTTAAACATTATGACGTTTCTTTCATCTCGATTAGATCTCTTATTTGATTATGCAAGTTGCATTTCATAATATTATTAAGTTTGACTGGTACATCTTTGATTGCAAAATTAGGTGCAAATCATAATACCTCATAAAGTATGTCAAAACTATAAAAAATAACTAAAAATATAAAAATCAATATTTAATTATTAGAGCTTGTTAAGAAGAGTCCAATGACATTTCTTTGATCTTGACCAAATCTCAGTTGAAATCTTAGTGAATTAACCAAATAAATAAGCATAATAAAAATTAATTTTTATATTATTTTTAATTAAAAATATATTAAAAGGAAACAAGGTCATGAAATATAACTATAAAAAGCAAAAGCTTTATAGAAAAAGAGATAAAGTATATAAGAAAACTAAATTCCAAGATACTAATGAGTTCAAATGTAATATCCTTGATCCTTTGTTAGATGTGAATCATTTTCCCTTATTAAAGTATGCTAAAACCCTTGAAAATAAAATATTTAAAAGTATATATTTTAATATAATTAGATAAAGCTAGTCAAGAAAAGCCTAACGTCATTTGTTTTATCATGATAAGACCTAATTTGGAATTACATTGAATTTCAAAAAAAAAAAGCCAAAATATAATAAATTATTATTTTAATGTTATGTAAATATATTTCAAAATTAAAATGAGATGAATTAAAGCAATACAATATAAACAAATCAAAGATATGTAAAGCTCACATGATAGAATATTTAGAATTACACAATAATATAGTTAATCAATATAAAATATTTTAAGGAATTAAATATATTGAATGAAAAATATATTTCAAGATATATGGAGATCTAATGTAACATCTCTCATTATTAAATCAAAACGAGTACGATGACATTTAGTTTATTTTACATAGACAATGTTTTCAAATATTGTGAATTTCTATGATAAATAAGAAGAATAATAATACATTTATTCCTTAATTTTAAGTAAATATATTTTAATGCTAAACTTTGACAAATTAAATAAAAATAATATTATAACCTAATCAAAGAAATTTAAAGATCATGATAGGAGATTTGGAGGGCACAATAATATAACCAATCTATGACAAAAAATTTGTAAAATGTGATAAATTGTATGTTAACGTTGCATTCTAAGAGACTAATGAGATAGACTGCGGCAACATAGGTTGTCAAATTTGTTATTAGTCAAAACGTGTCATAAAACATACAAAATCTTTAGAAAATAAAATAAAAAATATATAAAATATCACATTTAACTAGGTAAAGCTTAAGGAGTGTCATCCAACAACATTTTGTTTCATCTACAATACATGTCATTTTGAATTGCTATAAATTATCAAAGTAAATAAGTTTAAATAATAAGTTATTTTTATAATATCTAGTAAATATATACTAGAATAGAAATAAGCTAAACTAAAGTAATACAATGTTACTACATCAAAGACATATAATGGTCACATAATGGAAGATTTAGACTTAGAGACTTGTTTTTTAAGCAAATCAAAACAAAAAATTTTGAAGAAATGAGCTGAATTATACAAGAAAGTGACACCCAAGACACTAAAGAGATCGAATGTAACATCTTTAATCAACAACTAATTTGTGAATCAAAATTCATCAAGAAACATGCCAAATTAAAAGTAAAAAAAGTAAATATTAAATTTAACCAAGCTCATTAAAATGAGATCGAAGGACTTTTTTTCATCATGATTGGAAGTCATATGGAATTAGTGCACATTACTAAATAGTTTAGAAAAATAAGCAATAAATGATGATTTTAATTATAAGTAAATATATAATAAAGCTAAAAATGAGATCAATTGATGAAATATGAAATAACCAAATCAAGCAAAATATTTGAAAAGATGAGTTAATTTGTACCAAAAATCTACATTCCAATATAGTAAGGTGATTGAGAACAATATCCTCAATCATAAATTCATGTACGACTTGAGATGACTTAGAAAGTATGACATAACCATGGAAAGAAATATATAAAAATTTTAAAAGGAATGTTAAATAAGATCAAGCTTGTCGACACGATTCTGGCAACATTTGTTTTGTCAAGAACATAACTTGTTTGGAATTACTGTAAATTATTAAAGTAAATAAGCACAAATAATATTAATTTTTGCTTTATTAATAAGAAAATATAGGTTAAGGCAAAATGAGAAAAAGTGATGCAATGTAAGGTAGGCAAATTATGGACATGTAAAGGTTACATCATTGTAAATTTAGAGTTATGAAAGAATGTATCAAAACCATAATGAAATTTTTGAGAAAAATAAGAAAACTTATCCAAGGTAGTTGCATTAAGGGATACAAAGGACAACAAGTATAAGAAATTGTATAAAATAAGAAAAAATACAAACTGATATCACAAAAAATTTAAATTAATATTTATTAGGTTAGAGATCTAGATGTTCCCAACGACATCATTTTTGTCGCAATTAAAGCCCATTTGGTGTTACAACAAATTACCAATTTAAATAAACATTAAAAAAATATATTATTATTTTAATATTAAGTGAATATATATATATATATATATATATATATATATATATATATATATATATATATATATATATATATTAAAGTTTATATAAGATAAACTGAAGCTATTTAATACTATTAAATCCAAATTTAAAATTCCAAGAAAACAAGATATATTGCATAAGAAAAGAAGGTATATTGCTAGAGGCTGATGAGATCAAGTATAACATCCTCGATCATGATACAAGTAGGAATTGAAGTTCTTAATTGATCAAGCAAAATAAAATAGAAATATGATAAATTGAAGTAATATAATATAAGAAAATCAAAGTGATGTAAATCTTACATGAAAGGAAATTTAGATTATCATAGTATTATTTCAAAATGAAAGAAAACTATTTTAAAAATTGAGATGCATTGTTTGGTAAATTTGCATTCCAAGATACTAACAAGATGAAGTGTGAAATCTTATAGCATCAAATTAGATATGAACCAAAATGTCTCATAAAACATGCCAAAACACTAGAAAATAAAAATATTAAAAAAATATAAAAAAAGAGTTTTTAATTATTTATAGCCCAACATAATTCCAAAAATGATTATTTCATCACGATAGGACTTTATTTTAAATTATTTAAAATTATTAAAATATAAGAAAAATAAATAAGAAATTATGATTTTATTATTAATTAAATATATAAAAAAGGTAAAAATATGATAAATGTAAGCAATATGGCGTAACCAAATTAAGCAATGTAAAGGTCACATAATAAACAATTTAGAGTTACATAATAATATTGCTAAAACCAAGAAAAACTTCTAGAAAAATGAGTTACAACAAATCTAAGAAAAACAAAATAAAGGTTTAATTTGATGGAGTTCATTGAGATGAGTCGAAATAACATTTGTTGTCTTGATCAAATTAACTGGTGTTTATGTGTAGTATAGCAATATCAAAGAGACATTTATAAAAAAACATTAATATTTTATATTACAAAGCTCTTTCTGGTGAGCCTACTAAGTCATTATAGTCAAAACATGTTTAGAATTATGGAGAATTATCAATCTAAACAATAAAATCATACAACCATAAGAAAATAGTAATGAAATAAATTTGAGAAATGCAATATATCCAAATCTAAGTTATAAGGTCACACGAAAGGAGATTTAGTGTTAGACATTAATATAGATAAATCATTAGAAAAATATTGAATAAAATGAGATAGATAGTATGAGAAAGTCATATTTTAAGATAATAAGAGAAAGTGTATGACATCCTTGATTATGTGATTAGACACAAATTAAAATATATCATAAAACATGCCTAAACCATTGAAATAAGACATCTAAAGATATGAAAACTAATTGTTTATTTTCTTATCAATCAAACCACATTTGTGGTTACTATGAATTACAAAATAAAAAAGAATAAATAATGAAAAATTATTATTTGAGTATAAAGTAAATTTATAATAAATGTAAAAGAAGATAAATTTAAGCAATATCATATAACCAAATCAAGATGATGCAAAATGTGCATGAGGGGAGATTTAGAGTAAAATGGTAAAATAACCAAATAAAAAATAATTTTAAGAAATAAGATAAATTATATTGAAATGCTACATTCCAATATACCAACTAAACCAACTGTAACATTCTCAATCATCAAATTGGATATGAATTAAAGATCTTATAAACTATGCCAAAATACTAGAAAGTAAATATTTAATTGGATAGAGCACATTGATATGAGTATAATGATCATATAACTAAAATATTTGTTTGTGAATATAAAAGTAAATATTTGTGGATAGACCTCATTTAATGAATATAAAATTAAATATTTTTTGTAAATTACAAATTGAAATGAGCATAATTTTGGATAAATTATTATAGCTAAAATTTACATTGTAATATAACTAAAATAGCATTACAATTTGGAAGGATTGAGAAAAGTTTAATAAGAAAGTAACTTCCATAGATGGTAACAAGATGAAGTGTAACATCCATGATTACTAAATTATACAAGAATCAAGTTTCATATAAAATGTCTAGAATCACTAGAAAATAAAATATTTAAAATTCTAAAAAGTAAATTTTTAATAGAATATAGCTCATTCACATGAGTCTAACTATGTTTGTTGCATATTAGTAAGGCCTCCTGTAGGGTCACTACAAATTCCCAATGTAAATAAGCATAAATAATAATAAATTATTATTTTAATATTAAGTTATTATATGTTAAAATTGAAATAGGATAACTAAATGCAATGTAATATCACAAAATTAATGTAATACAAAAGCCACAGGAAAAGAGATTTAGAGTTACGTTGTTATATATCTAAATCAAAGCAAAAACTTTAATGAAATGACACTTTACAAAGAAAATGCATAGTAAATCATGTAGAAGACATTAAAATTTTTTTTGAAAATAATAAAATGATTATTTAATATAAAAGGTTATGTTGAAATGAGTCCAACATTCATTTTTTCTTTACATCAAACCACACTTAGAATACTATAAATTACAAAAATAAAAAACATAAATAGTGATAAACTATTTTTTTGATACTAAAGAAATACATATTAAAAATAGAATAAGAAAAAAAGAAGCAATGTAATATAATAAAATCAAAGACATTTAAAGATCAAGTAATAGGAGAATTAGTTACACAGTAATGTTTCCAAATCAAGTAGTAAAATTTTAAGCAATTTAATAAAATGCACAAGAAAGTCTCATTTTAAGATACTAAGGAGCTAAAATAAAATATCCTCAAACATAAATTCAAGCTCAAATTAAAATGTCTCTTAATTCATGTCAAAACCTTAAAGGTGAACTTTTAGTTGAATTAAGCACATCGAGACAAGTCCTAAGGCATTTGGTTTGTCTCGATTGAAACCTATCTGAATTACAATGAACTTCCAAAATTTGGCAGATAATAATTATAATAATAATAATAAGAATAATAATGATAATAATAATAATAATAATAATAATAGTATTAATAATAATAACAACAACAATAATAATAATAATAACCTATTATAATATTAATTAAATATGTCATATTTCTCATAATGAAATAAATTAAAATAATACTATAAAATTAGTTAAGAAATTTGAAAGTCATTGTAATTAAGATTTAAAATTGCCATGTAATATAAAAAATTTGAGCTGCATTTTGATAAAATGAGAAAAATTGTACTAAAAAGTTTCATTCCAAGAAAAAAAGGAGATTATATGTGGCATCTTCAATCATTAAATTGAATACAAATCAAAATACCTAATTTAAAATGCTAAAACTTTAGAAAAGGTACATTTAATGAAATAAAATTATTTATTTATTACATAGAACTGATCAACACAAACCCATCGTTGTTTGTTTTTTCTCAATCACGACTTGTTGGAATTACCAAAAATCATGAAAATAAATTAGCACAAAATTTAGTTAACTATTATTTTAGTTTTAAAGAAATATATATAGTAAAAATTAAATAGGATAAATTTTAGTAATTTTATATTACCAAATTAAGGACAATTAAGAGTCGCATGAGTTTAGGTTTTTAGTAGCATGATAATATTACAAACTCAAAATAGAAGATTTAAGGAAATGAGATAAATCATAAAATAAACTGTTGCACCGTCAATTATCGAAAAAGTATATATCAAAATGTATCTTAAAATTTTCAAAAATGTTGAAAAATAAAATATTTAAAAAATTTAAAGATGGCTCTTTTTCTATATAGAGCTCATCAAGATAATTCCAATGAAAAAAAATTTTCTCACTAAGTCAAACCTCATTTAGAATTACTATAAATTATAAGAATAAATAAATTTAAATAATAATAATTAGTTATTTGATTTAATTAAATCTATAATATATCTCAAAGTGAGATTAATTGAAAACTTATTATGTTATTATGCCAAGTGATGTAAAGGTCACAATAGAGGAGATTTAAAGTTAAATGATAATATAAACGAAAATTTTAAAGAAATGAGATACATTGCATAAGTTGTATTTGAAGTTATATGGGAGATTGAGTGTAGCAACCATGATCATTAAATTATGTAAAAATTAAAATATCCTTGAAGAACAAAAAATTATTAGGAAATAAAATATTTAAAAATACAAATATGATTATTTAACATTTACCTATATAGAACTTGTTCAATCAAGTCTAACGTCATTTGTTTAGTCTCATCCAAACTTTTTTTGAATTACTATCAATTTGAAAGATAAATAAATATAAATATCAAAAAATAATTACTTTTAATTTTAAGTAAATATATAATATAGTTCAAAATAATATAAATAAAATTAGTATTATATAACCAAATCAAGCAATGCAGTGGTCACATGTGAGTAAAGTTAGATTTACAAGGCAATGTAACTAAATCTAACTGAAACATTTAAGGAATTGACATAAATTGTATAAGCAACCTACACTCCATGATATAGTAGTTAGAGTGTAACATCCTCAGTCGTTATATTAGGAAAAAATTTAAATGTCTAATAATGCATGCCAAAACCATGGAAACAGTAATTTAAATGTATAAAATAGAATATTTAATTAGTTAGAAAGAATTGAGACAAGCCAAAAGAATTTTGTTTTGTCTCAATCAAAACTTATTTTTAAATATCACAAATTAAAAAATTATATAAGTATAAATAATGATAAATCATATTTTAATAAAAAGTAAATATTTAGTAAATCAAAAATAAAATAAATTAAAATATTATAAAAAAAAAAATTAAAGAAATGTAAGTTGCACAAGAGACAACTAAATACTCATAGTAATATATCAAAAAAAATATTAAAAATTTGAACAAATGAGACAAATTATATAAGAAAGTGCATTCCAAAATACTAACAGAATAGAGTGTGACATCAATGATCATCAAATCAGGTCTAAATAGAAATATCTCAAAAAACAAGTGAAAAAATTAAAAATAAGTTTTTAAGAAATTATAATGATTACTTAATTATATAGATCTCATTAAGACAAGTAAAAAGTGTTTGTTTTTTTAATCATAACTAGTTTCAAATTGCTCAAAATTACAAAAATAAATAATCTATCATAAATAATATTAAATTATTATTTTAAGTTTTAGTAAATATATTAAAGTTCATAATGAGAAAAACTAAAGAAATATAATTTAGCCAAGCAAAGCGATGTTAAGGTCAAACAATAAGAGATTTACTGTTTTGTAGTAGTAAAATAAAATCAAAGCAAAAACATTGAAGTGATGATATACGTCCTATGGAAAATCTCCATTCCAAGTTACTATAGAGATCAAAAGGAACATCCTTAATCATAATCTTTGGCATGAATGAAAATACCTCAAGATGCTAACTAAAACACTTTAAATTAAATTATTTTAAAATATAAAATTGAAGGTTCCATAAGTGAAAGCTCATCAAGATGAGCACATGGCTTTTATTTCATCTTGACTCAAGATGAGTTCAATTAACATATTATGATATAGCAAATCAAGGGATGCAAAGGGCACATGACTGGAGATTTATGTTTATATAGTGATATAACCCAATAGTAGTGAACTTACTAATAAATGAGTTAAATTATTCTTAAAAGCTACATTTCTTGATACTAATGAGATAAAGCGTGAAATTATAAATCATAAAATCAGGTAAAAATCTAGAGTATCTCAAATAATTGTCGAACCCTAGAAAGAAAAAAACAAAAAAAGCAAACAAAATACTCAAGTGGATATAGATTATCGAGACAAGTCCAATAATGTTTGTTTGAACTCAATAAGACATTTTTTTTATTATAGTGAATTATAAAAAATTAAAAAACTTAAATAATAGTAAATTATTATTTTATTATTAATTAGATAATATTATAGTTGAAGTGAGATAACTTAAAGTAGTGTAATATAACAAAATCAAATACATGTAATGGTCACATGGGAGTAGATTTAGATTTACCTAGTAATATAACCAACTCAAAAGAAATTTGAAGAAATAAAATCAATTTTATGGAAAAGTTACATTCTAGTATTCTAAGTACATAAAGTCTAATATCCCTTTTCATCAAGTCAGGAGCGAATCAAAATGTTTCTTAGAACTTACCAAAATAAAAGAAAATAAATCATTTAAAAAAATAAAAGATAATATTTAAAAGGAACAATAAGTTGAGTCCCATCCATTGACATTTTACCCAAATATGGAGATTTAGCATAACATCCTTAATTGATAAATAAGGTACAAATCAAATTTTCTCACAAAACATGGAAAAATACTTTAAAATAAAAGATTTAAAAAGAATGAATATTTAATTTGTAAAGATTGTTAAGAAAAATAAAACTACAATTATTTAGTCTTTATTAGACAAAGTTTGGAATTACTAAAAACTTGAAAATTAATTACACAATAAGAATAAGAAAAAATGATTTTAATATTATCTAAATCTCTATAAAAACTAAAATAATTGATAATTTATAGATATATACTATAAGCAAGTCAAAGTGATATAAAGATAACAAGAGTGATAAATTTGAGTTTCATAGTAATATATTCAAATCAAAACAAAATATTTGAATAAATATGATAAATTGTATGGAAAAGTCAAACTCTAAGATAAGAAGAAGAATGAATGTATTTTTCTTTATCATGAAATCTAGTATAAATCAAACTATCCCGTAATCTATGAAAAATAAAAAATTCAATGTTAATTGCAAAGAGATCATCAAAATGAGCACAATATTTTTTTCATGTCAGTTGAGCCATGTATGAATTATTATTTATCACTAAATTCAAAGGATAAATAAAAATAAATTATTACTTTTATATTAACTAAATATATATATTAAAGTTCAAATATTATTGATTGATTTAACTAAAAATAATATAATTAATTTGATGCAAAGGACACAAGAGTGGAGTTAGTTAAATTGTAATATATCCAAATCAATGCAACATTTTCAATTAGTGTGATCATGACATCAAGTATAACTTTCAAAATAATCGTTTTTGGTCTATATTAAAATTTGTCATATTGTGTGCTACACTCTAAGAAAAAATTATATTTATAAAATATATAAAAATTATAATTTAATTTATAGACTTCTTCGAGACAAGTCCAATAGCTTTTATTTCTTCCCTATCATAATCGAATAAGAATTTGTACTATTAAAAGCAAATAATAATAAATAATAATAATTATTATTTTAAATTTAAGGTAATATACATAAAAATTGAAAAGAGATCAACTGATGTAATGTAAAAATAACTAGATCAAAGTTTTATGTAGGTCACACAAGAGCAACATTATAGTTTCATTACAATATAAATAAATTTAAGCAAAATTTTAAAAAACTAACATAATTTTATAGGGAAAGTTGCATTATTAGCCACTAAGAAGATCAAATGTAACGTCATTGATTGGTAAAAAGAGCATAAATTGAAAAGTGTCATAAAGCTTGAAAAAGACATCAAAAAAATTTAAAAATATTAAAATGATTATTTAAATGATAGAGCTCATTGTGAGAAGTCGGACATTGCTTGTTGTTTCTTCATTGAACCACATGAGGAATTAATATGAATTACCAAACTTAATAAGCATTAACAATTATAAATTATATTTTAATATTAAGAAAAATATGCTATTGTCAAAATGAACCAATTAATGGAATTCAATATAACCAAATGAAAGTAATGGTAAAAGAGATTTAAAATTACATAGCAATATCGCAAAATTAATTTAAAAAATTCTGAAATTTATATAAATTGTGTCAAAAAGTTGCATAACATTATGCTAAGGATATGTTTTCTAAGATCCTCAATTAACGAATTCGATACCATTAAATTGTCTTATTAAGCATCCCAAAACAATAAGAAAACAATTTTCTAATAAATTTAAAAAACAAATTATTAATTTGCCAAAACTAGCCAAGTGGAGTTCAATAATGTCCATTTCATCACTATAAAACAATGTCTACAATTACTAGAAATTTCCAATACAAACAAGAAAAATTTACATAAATTATTATTGTTATCTCAAGTAAAAATTAATATTAAAACTAAAATATGTTACATTGAAATAGTGTAAGGTAAACAAATCAAGGCCTTACAAAGACCACAAGGGAGGAGATTTAAAGTAAAATAACTACATTAATTATAAAAATGTGAAACAAACTATATTGCATGGGAAGGTGGTTCAAAGATACTAATGAGACCTTGCATAATATTTTTTTAATAAAATTAGGTTTGATTCAAAATATCTCATAACTTTTGGCAAGGACCTATAAATAATTTTCACACAAAAAAAATAAAATATTTAATTGATAGAGCTCATCTATATAAGTTAGGTAACATTTTTTATCCTTATTAAACCTCATTTAGAATTTTTATAGATTGCTAAATTAAATAATCTCAAATGAAAATAACTATTTTTTAATATTATGAAAAAAATATTAAAGCTAAAATGAGATAAATTGTTGCAATGTAGCACAACAAAATTTAATCTTTGTGAAGGGAAAATGATATTCACTTTGTGTTACATAGTAAAAAAACCAAATAAAAGTAAAACAGTTATTGAAATAATATAAATATTACAAGAAAGTAGTATTCCATGTTATTAAGGAGATCTACAGTAATATTTTCAATCATTAAATAAGGAACAAAACAAAAAGCCCTGGAAAACATGCCAAAATCAAATCAGTGTAATATAACCAAATAAACATAATATCTTGCTCACATAAAAAGAGAACTAGAGCTTCATAGTAATATTGTCAAATCTAAAGAAACAAATTCTAAAAAATATGATAATTATATGAGAGAGTTACAATCCAAGATACCAAGGAGATTGAATGCAATATTCTTTATCGTCAAATCATATGAAATAAAAATATTTTTTAAGCATTGTAATATTCTCTAAAAATGTGTAAAGAAATTATTTCAATGAATAAAATCCACTAAGGCCTTGTGTAATAACATTTGATCTGTCTCCAACAAATTTCATTAAGAATTATTATGAACTACCAACATAAATAAGAAAAAACAGTAAATTTTTATTTTAATATTAAGCAAATACTTATTGCAACAAAAGTGGGAAAAATTTAAGCAATGTTATAGAACAAAATAGAAATGGTGCAAAGGTCATATAGAAGGAGAATAAGAATTTTTTTCTGGTATAACCTTACAAAAGAAAAGTATTTGAAGAAATAAGATAAATTATATAAAAACGTTACGTTCCATGATAATGAGGGGATCAAGTGTAACATCCTTGATCTTCACATATAATATTATTTAAAAATCAGCTAAAGAGTGGAAAAACGATAGAAAAAATGATATTTATAAATATACATATTAATATTTTGATAAATTGGACATGTTGAGATGAGCCCAACAATGTATGTTTCATCTTGACTAAGCTTGAATTGAAATTAATACAAATTATAGTAATAAATAAGAATAAAAAATAATAAATTATTATTTTACTATTAAGTAAAAAAATTAAAACTAAAATAGGGTAAATTGAAGCTATGTATAATAATCAAATCAACGACATATAGAGCTCAGATAAGAGAAGATTTAAGTTCATATAATAAGATACTTCATCAAAGAAAACAAACTTGGACGAATGATGCATTTTGTATAGGAAAGTTGCACTTAATGACATTAGGGAGATCATGTGCAACATTTTTTATTAACAAATAAGTTACTAATGAAGACATCTCATAAATCACACTGAAATCTTATAAAAAAATTTAAAGGTATAATAATTAATTTTTAATTAAATAGAACTCATTGAGATGAGAACAATGACATCCATTTCATGTCGAATAGGCCTCATTTGAAATCTTCACGAATTACAAAATTTAAATAGAATCAACAACAATAATTTTTTTTAATATTAAGTAAATATATAATGTTTGATGGAAGATACATTTGAGCATTGTAATGTGACCAAATCAAAGAATTTTGAAGGTTACATGAGAGAAGAATTATAATTTCATAATAATATAACCAAAGCTAAGGCAAAGTATAGAAAAAAGGATACTTTTTTTTACTAAAAATTTACATTCGAAGATGTTAAGGTTTTTGAATGTAACAACTTCTATCATCAAATTATGTATAAATGAAATGTTTTAGTAAAATTTGTAAAAACAATTGAATAAAAAATGTGTAAAATAAAAAAATTGAAAAATTAATTGGATATTGCTCCATGATATGAGTATAATGACTACTATTTTTTGGACTAGACAATGTCTAGAATAAATTTAATTTACAAAAATTATTAATTTACTTTTAAGAAAAATATATTAAAAAAAAGAAAACTAAAGATTTACAATACAACAAAATCATAATAGTGTAAATGTAACACAAGTGGAGACTCAGAGTGACATAATGATATATTAAAATTAAAGTGAAATGTTTAAAAAATTAAATAAATTATATGGCAACATTATATTCCAACGTACTAAAGAGATCAAACATAGCATCCTTGATCACTAAATTATGTATGAATCGAACAGTTATTTAAAAACTTCATAAACCCTATAAAATAAAATGTTTAAAAATACAAAACTAAATATTAATTGGATAGAGATAATCAAAAAATTATAAGGCTATGTTCTAACTGGTTTGAAATTACAAAAACTAAAAGAATTAAATTAGCATTAGATTTATGATTTTTTTAATATTAGTTAAATACATATTAAAGCATAAATGAGATAAAACAAAAAATTTAACAAAGGTAAATTAAGATAATGTAATGATCTTATAAAAGGATATTTAGAGTTACATAGTAATTAAACTAAATAAAAGCAACAATATTAAGATGATATAAGCTTTATAAGAAAACCATGTTCAAAGATATTGTGAAGATCGTGTAGAATATCCTAGATCATCAAATGATGTATAAATCAAAATTTCTTATATGGTGTGCTAAAAGTCTAAATAAAAATATCTAAAAATTTAAATATTAATATTTAGTTTTTGGAGCTCATTGAGATGAGCAAAATGATGTTTGTTTCATCTCCATGAAGAATCCTTTGGAATTACTATGAATTTAAAAATTAAATAACCATAAATAGTAGTCAATTATCACTTTAATATCAAGTAATTATATCTACTAAATCTATAATTTGATAAATGGATTAATTTAATATTACTAATTTAAAATAATGTAAATGTTACTTGGGAGGAGCAAAATAGTTTTAGAAGAACATAAAAAAATTGAATCCAACTATTTTAAGAAAATTAAAATTGTATAAGAATGTTGTATTCAAAGACACTAAGGTGATTAAAAGTAACTTCTTTTATTATCAAATCATGTATGAATTGAAATGTGTCATGTAAAAAAATGAAAAGCAAAGACAATATAATGTTTATTAAAATATAAATTAATACTTTGATTTATGGAGCATGTTAAAATGATTCTCACAATATTTGTTTTGCATCGATAACGCCTTTTTACAAATAACCATAAATTAAAATAAAAATAAGCTTAACAAGTATATTCCTTATTAAAAAGGAAATATATAGTAAATGAAAAAATTGGAATCATTGTAATATAACTAAAATATAGGTAATGTGAAATCCACAAGAGAGGAGAATTAGAGTTTCATAGTAATAGGATAAAATTATAGCAAAATACATGAAGAAATGAGAAAACATTTACAAGAAAGTTGAAATCTAATACTAAGAATATCAATTATAACATTCTCGATAATCAAATTTAGTACAAATCAAAATATCTAATAAACAAAGTAAAAATTAAAAAAAAAAATTGTAAAAACAAATATTTAATTATGTAAGGTATGTAAAGATGAGTCCAATGACATTTTTTTATTTAATTAGACCTCGATTGGAAATACTATGAATTACAAAAATAAATAGAAAAAATTATAATAAATAATTATTTTATGTTCAAGTAAAGACATATTAAGCATTAAAAAATAATCTAAAATAACTTAGAATATACAAATCAAAGTGATCTAATGATCGCATATAGGATGGTTAGAGTTTCATGGAAATATAATCTAATCATAGAAAAAATAGGATAAATGGCATAGGAAAGTTATATTTAAGGATACTACGAAGATTGATGATAATATTTGGAATCTCTAAATTATGAATGAATAAAAATATCCAATAAAACATGTTCAAATCAAAGAAAGCAAAACATTTAAAGTTATAAAAATTAAATGCTAATTGTATAGAGCCCATTATGAAATGTCCAATGACTTATGTTTCATCCTTATCATAACTTATTTGGAAAAACATTCAATTATAACATTAAATTAGTATAAATAAAAACAAATAATTGGTTTAATATTAAATAAATACATATTTAAATTAACTAAGTCAAAGTGATGTAAAAGTCAAACGAGTAGAGAAGAAGATGTTATAGAAATATGACCAAGTTTAAGAAAAACATTTTAAGAAATGAGATATGCAATATCATTGACAGTTGATTAGGTAAAAATCAAAATGTCTCATAAATCTTGCCATTATTTTTGAATGAAAATATGTAAAGATAAAAAAGCAAAATTTTATTCAACAAGACTTGATGAAATGATACTTATGATAAATTTTTTGTCGATTGAATCTCATTTGGAATTAATTAAATTTACAAAAGAAAAGTATTGCAAATAATCGTAGATTAAGAATGTAACCTCAAGAAAATATATATGAAAGGTAAAATATGATTAATTTCAAAAAAAATAATGTAATGAAATCATGATGATGTATATATCACATGAGGAGATTTTAAGCTACTTTTTAATATAAAAATATTGATGCAGGCAATTTGGAAAAATGTGATTAATTTTAAGGGATAGTTGTATTCCAAGAAACAAAAGATATTAGGCATAAAATCCTTGATTGTTAAATCATTTGAGTCAAATAATTTTTGAAAGCATTAAAAATAATATCACAATGAAATGTTTAAAAAAATAAAAATTAATATTTAACTAGATAGAGAAAGTCTTGGTAAGGCCAACAATGCCCTTTTGTCTTGATTAGATCTCACTTGATATATTAAAAATCAAAATAAAAAAATTAAGGCAATAAGATAATATATATATATATATATATATATATATATATGAAAGTTATACACCCAGCTACTAGGGAGATCAAGTGGAGTGCCCATAATAATCAAATAAGGTATGATTTAAAATTACTTGTAAAAAACATGCCAAAACTCTAAAAAAAATTAATAATGTATAAATGAATATTTAATGGATTGAGCTTGCTAAGGTGACACCGATATCATTTGTCTCTAACATATGTCATATTGAATTAAAACAAATTACAAAAATAAATAACAATAAAAATAATGAATTATTACTTTATTATTAAGTGAATATAATTTAAAAGATGAAATTTGTACATAGTAGTAATCTAATATAACTTAGCCAAAGTAATGTAAATGTTGCATGATAGTAGAATTACATTTTCATAAGAAAAAGAACAATTCAAAATGAAAAATTTTAAAAAGATGAGGCAAATTACATGAGAAAGTTGCATTCAATGAATTAAGAAAATTGATTATAACAAACTCTTTCATAAAATAAGCTTGAAAATGAGCAAATTGTAATTTTATTATTAAGTAAATATATCTTAAACATAAAATGAGATAACTTAAAGCTATGTAATAGTCATATAAGAAGAAATTTAGTGTTGGATAATAAAGTAATAAAACAATAAAAATATTTTTTTAGATAAGGAAAATTTCTAAGAAAGATGCATTTCAAGATGGTAAGATGATCAAGTGTAGCATCTTCACCTATGAAATAAGGTACGAATCATTATGCCTCATGAAGCATGATGAAACCAAAAAACTGAGTACATAGAAACATTATAATTAATATTTAATTCAATATAGGTCATGGAGATTAGTCTAATTATGTTCGCTTAATTTCAACTAGACTTGAATTGGAATTACTATGAATTATCATTATAAAAAATAATAAATATAAATAAAAAACAAATATTTATTATAATATTTAGTAAACACTTATTAAGACAAAAATGAGATAAATTGAATCAACACAATATATCCCAATTAAAGTAATGTAAAGTTCACATGACATGAGATTTTCAATTACATATTAATATAACGTATCAAAGTCAAAGTTTTGATTAAATGAGTTAAATTTTATGAGAAACATTCGTACTAAGGTACAAAGGAGAATGATTATACTATCTGTGATCGTCACTTCATGGACAAATAAAATTTTAGTAAAGCATACCAAAAAAAATAAACAAATTTTTTTTAAAAAAAAATTAAAAAATAAATATCTAATTGCATAAAGATAATTAATACAATTCAAATGATATTTTTTTCATCTTAGTTGGACCTCATTAGAGAACACTATGAAATTTGAAAAAAAATTACAATTATTAATAATAAATGATTATTTTACTATTAACTAAATCTATATTAAAGCTAACATTAATTAAATTGAAATATGTAATATAACAAATTCAACCCATTGTAAAGATCAAAGGAGAGGATGTTTAGAGTTACATTGTGATATAACCACATATAAGTAAAAACATTTAAAAAATGAGATAAATTATATGACTATGTTACATTCAAAGATATAAAAGAGATTAATAATAGTCACTGTCATATAATTAGATGTGTTTTGAAAAATCAGATATTACATGTCAAAACACTCTAAAATAATATATTTAATGATATAAAAAAATTAATTGGATAGAGTTCATTGATATAAGTCAAACAATGTTTGATTCATCTTGAATGTACCTCATTTGGAATGAATGATAATTTCAAAAATAAATAAGAATAACTAGTAATAAATTAATATTTTCATATTAAGTAATTTTTTTAAAGTAAAAGAGATAAATTTAAGCAACATAAAATAACTAATCAAGTTGATGTAAGGATCATAAGAAATTAGATTTAGGTTTACATAATAATATAAGAAAATCAAAGCATAAAAGTCAAATTAATGAGATAAATTATATAAGAACATTTCATTCCAAAATATAATGGCATTGAGTGTAACATTCTCCATCATAAAAATAGGTTGACCAAAATGTCTTATGAAGTGAGCCAAAATCATAGAAAATAAAATTTCTGAAAATACAGAAAATGAATGTTTAGTTGACGGAGCTTGTAGACATGCATCCAAAAAAGTTTTTGTCTCAATCTCGATGAGTTTCATCCAATTAATTAATCTTTTTTTTAATTTTTAAATACTTTATTTTTAATGCCTTTGGTATGCTTTACAAGATATTATGGTTCATGCCATATTTGATTATCAACGATGTTACACTTGAACATTATTGCATCTTGGAATGCAACTTTATTGTGTAGTTGTTCTCATTTATTTAAACTTTTTTATTTTAAATTGGGTTTGTTACTATGTAGTTATAGATCTCCTCTCGTGTGAACTTCATATCACTTTGATTTGGTTATATTATATAAAATTTACTCATTTTAGCTCTAGTATATATTTAAATAATATTTAAATAATATTAAAATAATAATTTATTATTATTTATAATATATGCTCTCATCATTCACATAATTCAAATGTGGTATGATCAAGACAAAAAAATCATCTTGGATTCATCTCAAAGACCTTTATTGATTTCAAAATTCTTTGCTATATTTTTAAATAATATATTTTTGTCGTTTTGGCACACTAATAAGAAATTTTTATTCATACCTAATTTTATAATAGAGGATGTTGTGATTGACTTCCTTAGTACCCTAGAATGTAACTTTCATAAAAAATTTCTCTTTTACTTAATAGTTTTACTTTTATATGACTATATTATTATTAAACTCTTATTCTCTCTCTATTGGCCTTTATATTGCTTTGATTTTGTTAAGTTGTATTGCTCCAATTCATTTCAATTCATGTCTAACATATATTTACATAATATTAAAATAAGAAATATTACTATTTTTACCTATTTACTTTGATAATTTACATTTATTCTAATAAGTTTTAATCTATATGAAATAAAAGTTGTTAGGCTAATCTGAATGAGCTCTATCCAATTTAGTAGTATTTTTCTTATTTTTAAATATTTTATTACCTTGTGTTGTGGCATGTTTTCTATGACATTTCGAATCATACCTATTTACCCATTTATGATGTTATACTAAATCTCTTAAATAACTTAAAATGCACCTTTATCTTGCAATTTAACTTATTTTGAAAAAAGAATTCCTAATTTTGTTATTTTTTTATGTCCTTGGGTAATTCATATTATTTTAAAATAAGGCTCGATTGAGATAAAAGAAATGTTCATGAACATGCCTTGGTGAGCACTAGCCAATTAAATAGTAATTTTAATATTTTAAAATATTTTTTACACTTTTATTGGGCATTTTAAATTATACTTTTTTATATTCAAGGATGACCAAATTCATACCATAAGTACCTTGAAATTAAATTTTGCCACATAATTCATCTCATTTCTTCATATTTTTTTTGCTTTAAAAAAGTTCTATAACTATGAGACCATAGCAGTATTCTCATGTTAGTTTTATATAATTTTGATTTATATATTTGATATTGCTTCAAGTTTTCTTATTTATGCATAATTATATAATTTTGATAAAATAAAATAATATTTTTATTTTATTTAAAGTTATTTAATTTTTTAATCCAAATTTATTCTAAACGAGGTCTATTATAATCGTTGGACTCATCTTGACATGCACTATCCAATTAATTTTTATAAGGTTTGTAAAACTTTATGAAACATTTTTATTCATACTTTATTTTAGCTTCCAAGAATACAATTTTCCCACACAATTTTTCTCATTTCTATAAAACTTTCACATTAGTTTGCATATATTTCTATGAAACATAAATTATTCTCTTATGTAACCCTTAATTCACTTTTATTTTTATTGCATTGCTTCAATTTATCTCAATATGTTTATCAATTTTGGAAATTCATAGTACTTTTAGACAAAGTACAATCGAGATGAAATAAATGTTGTTGGACTCACCTCAACAAGCTCTATTCAATTAATTATTTATTTTAATTTTCTAAAATAATTAATTTTTTATGATTTTAGCATGAGTTATGAATCATTTGGATTCATATGTGATTTGATAATCAAGAATGATACACTTGACTTCATTAGTAATATAGAACACAACTTTCTCATATAATTTCTCTTTTATGCTTTAATATATATATTTACTAAATATAAAAGTAATAATTTGTTATTATTATTTTTATTTTTGAAACTTCTAATAATTAAAAACAAAGTTCTATCAACACAATGCAAAAGTAGTTGCACTCATCTCGATAAGCTCTTAAAAATTAAAAATTTCTTTGTATATCTTTACATATTTTTTCCAAACAATTTCCTGCACTTTGTAAGATTTTTTTAATTTGTAGCTGATTTAACAATGGAGGATGTTACAACAGATCTATTCAATTTGTTGGAATGCAACTTAATCATACATTTGTATCTCATTCATTTAAATTTTTTTTATTTAGTTATATTACAATGTAGCTCTAAATCTCCTATCATGTGGTTTTATAAATCTTTGATTTGGTTATATTATATTACTTAAATTTATCTCATTTTATCTTTAATATATATTTATTTATTATTAAAATATTAAATGCTTTTATTTAATTTAGTAAAAAATATTATTTGAAATGTAGGTGCAATCAATTTGCTTCTTCTTCCTTCTTTCCTCTCCTTCTATCTTCTTCTTCTTTCCTCTTATACTTCTTTCTTTCTTTCTTTCTTCTTCTTCTTCTTCTTCTTCTTCTTCTTCTTCTTCCTCTTTTTTATCTTTTTCATCTTTCTTCTTTCTTGTTCTCCTTCTTTCTTATTTTCCTTTCTTCTTCTTCTTTCTTCTTCTTCTTCTTCTTTTAATTTCTTCTTCATCTTTTTCTTCTCCTTCTTCCTCTTCCTTCTTCGTTTTTCTTCTGCTTCTTCTTTCTTATTCGTCTTTCTTCTTCTTCTTCTTCTTCTACTTCTTCTTCTTCTTCTTCTTCTTCTTCTTTCTTTCTTTCTTTTTCATCTGCTTCTTCTTTCTTCTTCGTCTTTTTTCTTCTTCTTCTTCTTCTTCTTCTTCTTTTTCATCTTTCTTCTTCTTCTTCTTTCTTCTTCTTCTTTCTTCTTCTTCTTCTTTTTTCTTCTTCTTTTACTTTTTCTTTCTTCTTCTTCCCTCTTCTTCTTTCTTCTTTTTCTTCTTCTTTCTTCTTTTTCTTCTTCTTCTTCTTCTTCTTCTTCTTCTTCTTCTTTCTCTTCTTCCTTCTTTCTTACTTTTCTTCTTTCTTTGTCTCCTTTGTTCTTCTTCTTCTTTCGTCTTCTACTTCATCTTATTTCTTCCTCTGCTTCTTTCTTTCTCTTCTGAAGAAGAAGAAGAAGAAAGAAGAAGAAGAGGAAAGAAGAAGGAAGAAGAAGAAAGAGAAGAAGAAAATGAAAACAAAATCAAAGAAAAAGAAGAAGAAGAACAAAGTAGAAGAAGAAGAAGATGATGATGAAAGAAAATGAGGATGAAGAAGAACAAGAAGAAGAAGAAGAAGAAGAAAAAGAAGAAAGAAAAAGAAGAAGAAGATGAAAGAAGAAGAAGAAGAAGAAGAAGGAGAAGATGAAAAAGAAGAAGAAGAAGAAGAAGAAAGAAGAAGAAGAAGAAGAAAGAAGAAAAATAAAAAGAAAGAAGAAGAATGAAGAAGAAGAAGAAGAAGTAGAAGAAGCAAGAAGCAAGAAGAAGAAGAAGAAGAAGAAGAAGAAGAAAAAGAAGAAGAAGAAGAAAGAAAAAGTAGTAGAAAGAAGAAGGGGAAAGAAGAAGAAAAAGAATGAAGAAGAAGAAGAAGAAAGACGAAGAAGAGGAAAGAAGAAGGAAGAAGAAGAAGGAGAAGAAGAAAAAGAAAAGAAAATCAAAGAAAAAGAAGAAAAAGAAGAAGAAAGTAGCAGAAGAAGAAGAAGATGAAAGAAAAAGAGAAAGAAGAAGAACAAAAAGAAGAAGAAGAAGAGGAAGAAGAAAGAACAAGAAGAAGAAGATGAAAGAAGAAGAAGAAGGAGAAGAAAAAGAAGAAGAAGAAGAAGGAGAAGAAGAAGAAAGAAGAAGAAGAAGAAAGAAGAAAAATAAAAAGAAAGAAGTAGAATGAAGAAGAAGAAGAGGTGCAAGAAAAAAAAAGGAGAAGACAAATAATAAGAAGAAGAAGAAGAAAAAAAAAGAAGAAGATGAAGAAGAAGAAAGAAGAAGAAGAAACGAGAAGAAGAAGCATGAGAAGAAGACGAAGAAAAAGAAGAAGAAGAAGAAGAAGAAGAAGAAGAAGGAGAAGAAGAAGAAGAAGAAGAAGGAAGAAGAAGAAAGAAGAAGAAGAAGAAGAAGAAGAAGAAAGAAGAAGAAGGAAGAGGAGGTGAAGAAAGATGGAGGAGGAAGAAGAAGAAAGAAAAAGAAGAAGAAGAAGAAGAGGAAAAAGAAAAAAGAAGAAGAAAGAAGAAGAATAACGAAGAAGAAGAAGAAGGAAGAAGAAGAAGCAAAAAGAAAAAGAAAAAACAAATAGAAGATGGAGAAGAATAAAGAAGAAGTAGAAGAAAGAAGAAGAACAAAGAAGAAGAACAAGAAAGAGGAAGTTGAAAGAAGAGGAAGAAGAAGAGAAAGAAGAAGAAGAAGAAGAAGAAGAAGAAGTTAGAAGAAGAAGATGAAAGAATAAGAAGAAAGATGAAGAAGGAAGAAGAAGAAGAAGAAGAAGAAGAAGAAAGAAGAAGAGGAAGAAGAAAAAGAACTTGAAGAATAAGAAGATCAAGAAGAAAAAGAAAGAAGAAGAAATGGAAGAAGAAGAAGAGGAGGAAGAAGAAGAACAAGAAGAAGAAGAAAAAGAAAGTAGTAGAAGGAGAAGAAGAAGAATGAAGGAAGAATAAGAAAGAGGAAGAACAAGAAAGAAGTAGAAGAAGAAGAAGAAGACAAAGAAGAAGATTGAAGAAGAAGAAAGAAGTAGAAGAAAGAAGAAGAAGAAGAAAGAAGAAGAATAAAAAGAGTAACAAGAAGAAAGAAGAAGAAGATGAAGTTCAAGAAGAAGAAGAAGAAGAAGAAGAAAGAAGAAGTAGAAGAAGAAGAAGAAGAAGTAGAATAAAAAAGGAAAGATGAAGAAGAAGAAGGAAGAAGAGGAAGAAGAAAGAAGAAGAAGAAAAAAGAAATAGAAGAAGAAGAAGATGAAGAAGAGAGAAGAAGAAGAAAGAAGAAGAAGAAAAATAAAAGAAAGAGGAAGAACAAGAAAGAAGAAGAGGAAAGAAGAAGAATAAGAAGAAGAAGATGAAAGAAGAAGAAGAAAGAAGAACATGGAAGAAGAAGAAGAAGAAGAAGATAGAAGAAGTAGAAGTGGAAGAAAAGGAAGAAGAAGAAGAAGAAGAAAGAAGAAGAAGAAGTTGATGAATAAGAAGAATAATAAAAAGAAGAAGAAGAAGAAAGATGAAGAAGAAGAAAAAAGAAGAAGAAGAAGAAAGAAGAAGAAAATCAAAGAACAGGAATAAAGAAGAAAAAGAAGAAAGAAGAAGAAAAAGAAGAAGAAGAAGAATAATAATAATAATAAGAAGAAGAAAGAAGAATAAAGAAGAACAAAAAGAAGAAATAAGAGGAAAGAAGAGGAAGAAGAAAGAAGAAGAAGAAAGTAGAAGAAGAAGAGAGAAGAAGAAGAAGCAAGAAGAAATAAGAAGAAGAAGTAAGAAAAATAGGAAGAAATAATAAGAAGAAGAAGAATAAAAAGGAAGAAGAAGAAGAAGAAGAAGGAGAAAGAAGAAGGAAGAACAAAAAGAAGTAAGATAAAAGAAGAGGAAGAAGAAGGAAGAAGAAGAAGAAAGTAGTAGAAGAAGAAAACAGAAGAAGAAGAAGAAGCAAGAAGTAATAAGAAGAAGAAGAAAGAAGACATGGAAGAAATAAAAAGAAGAAGAACAAAGAATAAGAAGGAAGTGGAAGAAAGAAGAAGAAGGAGAAGAAGAAAGAAGAAGAAGAAGTAAAAAGAAGAAAAAAGAAGAAGAAAGGGGAAGAAGCAGAAGAAAGAAAGAAGAAGAAAGAAAATAAATAAGAACAAAAAAGAAGAAGAAGAACAAAGAAGAAGTAAGAAGACGAAGAAGAAAGAAAAGAAGAAAGAAGAAGGAAGAAGAAGAACGAGAAGATGAATGAGAAGAAAGAAAAAGAAGAAGAAGAAGGAGAAAGAAGAAGAAAGAAGAAAAAGAAAGAAGAAGAAAAAGGAAGAAGAAAGATGTTGAAAGAAGAAGAAGAAGAAGAAAGAAGAAGAAAAAGAAAAAAAAAGAGAGGAGAAGAATGAATAAGGAAGAAGAAGAAGAAAGAAGAAGAAGAAGAAGAAGATAAAGAAGAGGAAAAAGAATCAAGAAGAAGAAAGAAGAAAAAGAAGAAAGAAGAAAAAAAAGGGAGAATAAGAAAGAAGAAGAAGGAAGATGAGGATGAAAGAAGAAGAATAAAGAAGAAGAAGAACAGGAAGAAGAAGACGACGAAGAAGAAGAATATGAAGAAGAAGAAGAAAGAGCAAGAAGAATAAAGAAGAAAGATGAAGAAGAAAGATGAAGAAGAAAGAAGAAAAAAAAGTAAGAAGACGAAGAAGAAAGAAGAGAAGAAAGAAGAAGGAAGAAGAAAAAGGAGAAGAAGAAGATGAATAAGAAGAAAGAAAAAGAATAAGAAGAAGGAGAAAGAAGAAGAAAGAAGAAGAAGAAAGAAGAAGAAAAAGGAAGAAGAAAGATGTTGAAAGAAGAAGAAGAAGAAGAAGAAGAAGAAAGAAGAAGAAGAAAAAGAAAAAAGAAGAAGAAAGAAGGAGAAGAAAGAATAAGGAAGAAGAAGAAGAAGAAGAAGAAGAAGATAAAAAAGGGGAAGAAGAATCAAGAAGAAGAAAGAAGAAAAAGAAGAAAAAAGAACAAAAAGAAACAATAAGAAAGAAGAAGGAAGATGAGGACGACAGAAGAACAAAGAAGAAGAAGAACAGGAAGAAGAATACAATGAAAAAGAAGAAGAATAAGAAGAAGAAGAAGAAGTTGAAGAAGAAAAAAAAAAGAAAAAACAAGAATAAGAAAGAAGAAGAAGAAGAATGAAGAAGAAGGAGAAGTTGAAGAAGAAAGAAGAAGTATAATTAAGAAGGAAGAAGTAGAAGAAGAAAGAAGAAGAAGAAAAAGGAAGAAGAAGAAAGAAGAAGAAGAAGAAGAAGAAAGAAGAAGTAGAAAGAAGAAGAACAAGAAAGAAGAAGAGAAAAGAAGAAGAAGAAGAACAACAAGTAGAACAAGAAGAAGAAGAAGAAAAAGATAAAAGAAGAAGAAGAAAGTTAAGAAAGAAGAAGAAGGAAGAAGAAGAAGAAGAAGAAGAAAGAAGAAGAAGAAGAACGAGAAGAAGAAGGAAAAAGAAGAAGAAAAGAAGAAGAAAAAGGAGGAGAAGAAGAAGAAGAAAAAGAAGAACAAAGAAGAAAAAGAATAAAGAAGAAGAGGAAGAATGAAGAAGTAGAAGTTGAAGAAGAAGAAAGAAGAAGAAGATGGAAGAAGAAGTAGAAAGAAGAAGAAGAAAGAAGAAGAGGACGAAATTCGCAGAAGATGAAAGAAGAAGAAGAACAAAAAAGAAGAAGAAAAAGTAGAAGAAACAAGAAGAGCAAAGAAGAAGAAGAAGAAGAAGAAGAAAGAGGAAGTGGAAGAAAGAAGAAGAAGGAAGAAGAAGAATAAGAAGATGAATGAGAAAATGAAAGAGAAGAATAAGAAAGAAGAAGTAAGAAAATAAGAGGGAAGAAGAAGAAGAAAGACGAAGAAGAAGGATAATGAGGAAGAAGTAGAAGAAAGAAGGAGAAAGAAGAAGAACAAAGAAAAAGAAGAAGAAAGGAGAATGATGGAGAAGAAAGATGAAGAAGAAAGATGAAGAAGAAAGAAGAAGTAGAAGATGAAGAGGAAAGAAGGCAAAGAAGAAAGAAAAAGTAGAGAGAAGAAGGAAGAAAAAGGAGAAGAAGAAGATGTAGAAGAAGAAGAAAGAATAAAAAGAAGAAGAAGAAAGAAGAAGAAGAAGAAGAAGAAGAAGAAAGAAGAAAAAGAAAGAAAAGAAAAAGAAAGAAGAATGGTGAAGAAAGAAGAAGTAGAAGAAGAAGAAGAAGAAGAAGAAGAGGAAGAAGAATAAAAAGAAAGAAGAAGAAGAAGAAAGAAGAAGAAGAGGGAAGAAGATGATAAAAGAAGAACAAAAAGAAGAATGACAAATATAAAGAAGAAGGCAGAAGAAGAATGAAGAAAAAGAAATAGAAATAGAAGGAGAAGAAAAAAGAAGAAGAAAAAGAAAGATGAAGAAGAAATAAGAGGAAGAGGAAAGAAGAAGAAGAAAGAAGAACAAAAAAAAAGGTAAAGAAGAAGAAGAAGAAGAAGATGAAAAAGATAGAATTAGAAAAAGAAAGAAGATTAGAAAATAAGTAGGAAGAAGAAGAAGAAGAAGAAAAAGAAGAAGAAAGAAGAAGAAGAACAAGAAGAAGAAGTTGAAGAAGAAGAAAAAAAAAGGAGAAGAAGAAGAAGAAGAAGATTAGAAAGAAGAAAAAGGAAAAGAAAGAAGAAGTTGAAAGAAGAAGGAGAAAGAAGAAGAAGAAGAGTGAAAAAGAAGAAGATGAAGAAGAAGAAGAAAGAAGAAGACAAAGAATAAGAGGAAGAAGAAGACGAAAATAAAAGGAAAGAACAAGAACAAGAAAGAAGGAATGGAAATAAAAATAAGAAGAAGAAGAAGATGATGAAGAAGAAGAAAAAGAGAGAAGAAGAAGAAGAAGAGGAAGAAGAAAGTCGAAGAAGTTGAAGAAGCAAACGAAGAAGAAGAAGAAGAAGAAAGAAGAAGAAGAAGAAGACGACGACGAAGAAGAAGAAGAAGAAGAAGAAGAATAAGAAGAAGAAGAAAAAGATAGAAGAAAAACAAGAAGAAGAAAGAAGAAGGAGAATGAAGAAGAAGAGGAGAAGAAGAAAGAAGAAGAGGAAGAAGGAAGAAGAAAGGCAAAGAAGTAGAAGAATGAAGAACAAGAAAGAAGAAGAACAAGAAAGAAGAAGAACAAGAAAGAAGAAGAAGAACATGTAGAACAAGAAGAAGAAGGAGAAAAAGATAGAAGAAGAAGAAGAACGTAGAAGAAGAAAGAAGAAGAAGGAAGAAGAAGAAGAAGAATGAAAGAAAGAAGAAGAAAGAAAGAAAGAAGAAGAAAGAAAGAAAGAAGAAGATGAAGAGGAAGAAGTTGAAGAAGAAGAAGAAGAAGAAGAGAAAGAAGAGGAAGAAGAAGAAAAAAAAAGAAGAAGAAAGAAGAAAAAGAATAGAGAAGAAGAAGAAGAAAACTAGAAACAAGAAGAATAAAGAAGAAAAGGAAGAAATTAGAAGAAGAAGATGAAAAAAAAACAAAAAGAAAAAAGAAGAAGAAGAAAGCAGTAGAAGAAAGTAGAAGAACAAAGAAGAAGAGGAAGAAGAAGAAAGAAGAAGTGGAAGAAAGAAGAAAAATGAAGAAGAAGAAGAAAATAAAAGAAGAATAAGAAGAAGAATGAGAAAAAGAAAGAGAAGAAGAAGAAAGAAGAAGAAAGAAAAAGAAGAGGGAAGAAGAAGAACAAAGAGGAAGAGGAAGGATAATGAGGAAGAAGAAGAAGAAAGAAGAAAAGAAGAAAGAAGAAAGTTGAAGAAGAAAGAAGAAGAAGAAGATTAAGAAGAAAGAAGGCAAAGAAGAAAGAAAAAGTAGAGAGAAGAAGGAAGAAGGAGAAGAAGAAGATGTAGAAGAAGAAGAAAGAAGAAGAAGAAGAAGAAGAAGAAGAAAGAAGAAAAAAGAAAGAAGAAGAAAAAGAAATAAGAATGGTGAAGAAAGAAGAAGAAGAAGAAGAAGAAGAAGAAGAAGAAGAAGAAGAAGAAAAGAGAAGAAGAGGAAGAAGAAAAAGAAGAAAAAGAAGAAAGAAGAAGGGGAAGAAATAAAAAGGAAGAAGAAGAAGAAGAAAGAAGAAGAGGAAGAGGAAGAAGGAAAATGAAGAAGAAAGAAGTTGAAAAAAGAAGGATGAAGAGGATGAAAGAAGAAAAAGAAATAGAAAAAGGAGTAGAAGAAAGAAGAAGAAAGATGAAGAAGAAAGAAAAGGAAGAAGAAAGAAGAAGAGGAAAGAAGAAGAACAAGAAAAAAGAAGGGGAAAGAAGAAGAAGAAAGAAGAAGAAAGAAGAAGAAGAATGAAGAAGAAGAAAGAAGAAGAAAAAGGAAGAAGAAAGATGTTGAAAGAAGTAGAAAAAGAAGAACAAAAAATAAGAAGAAAAAGAAAAAAGAAGAAGAAAGAAGGAGAAGAAAAAATAAGGAAGAACAAGAAGAAAGAAGAAGAAGAAGAAGAAGAAGAAGATGATAAAAAAGAGGAAGAAGAATCAAGAAAAATAAAGAAGAAAAAGAAGAAAGAAGAAAAAGCAAGAAAGAATAAGACAAAAGAAGAAGGAAGACAAGGAAGAAAGAAGAAGAATAAAGAAGAAGAAAAAGAGGAAGAATAAGACGACGATACAGAAGAAGAAGAAGAAGAAGAAGTTGAAGAAGAAGAGGGAAGAAGAAGAAGAAAGAAGAAGAAAGAAAATGAAGAAAGAAGGGCAAATAAAAAGAAGAAGAAGAATGAAAAAGAGGAAGAAAGAAGAAGAAGAAGAAGACGAAAGAAGAAGATAAAAGAAGAAGAAAGAATAAGAAAAAGAAAGAAGAAGGAAAAAAAGAAGAAATAAGAAGAAGAAGAAGAAGAAGAAGAAGAAGAAGAAAAAGAAGAAGAAGAAGAAGAAAGAAGAAGAGTAAGAAAGAAGAAGAAGAAAGAGAAGAAAGAAGAAGGAAGAAGAAGAAGAAAGAAGAAGAAGAAAAAGAAAAAGAAGCGGAAGAAAAAAGTAGAAGAAGAACAATAAAGAAGAAGAAAAAAGAAGAAGAAGATGGAAGAAGAAGAAGAAAGAAGAATAAAAAATAAAAGAAAGAGGAAGAACAAGAAAGAAGAAGAGGAAAGAAGAAGAAAAAGATGATGATGATGATGAAAGAAGAAGAGGAAAGAAGAAGATGGATGAAGAAGAAGAAGAAAGAAGAAGAAATAGAAGAAGAAGAAGAAGAAGAAAAAGAAGAAGAAGATAGAAGAAGAAGAAGAAGAAGTTGAAGAAAAAGAAGAACAAGAAGAAGAAGAAGAAGAAGAAAGAAGAATAGAAAAGAAGAAGAAGAAGAAGAAGAAGAAGTAGAACAAGAAGAAAAAGAAGAAAAAGATAGAAGAAGAAGAAGAAAGTACAACAAGAAAGAAGAAGAAGGAAGAAGAAGAAGAAGAAGAAGAAGAAAGAAGAAGAAGAAGGTGAAGAAGAAAGAAGAAAAAGAAGAAGAAAAGAAGAAGAAAAAGGAGAAGAAGAAGAAGAAAAGAAAGAAGAAAGAAGAAAACAAGAAGAAGAAAGAAGAAGAAGAATGAAGAAGAAGAAGAGGAAGATGAAGAAGAAAAAGAAAGAAGAAGAAGAAGAAGAAGAGGAATGAAGAAGGAAGAGTAGAAGAAGAAAGAAGAAGAAGAAGGAAGAAGAAAGGCAAAGAAGAAGAAGAATGAAGAACAAGAAAGAAGAAGAGAAAAGAAGAAGAAGAAGAAGAAAAAAGAAGAAGATGGAGGCGATGAAGTTGAAGAAGAAGAAGAAGAAGAAGAACAAAGAAAAAATAATAATAATAAGAAGAAGAAGAGAAAGAAGAAGAAGAAGAAGAAGAAGAAAAAGAAGAGAAAGAAAGAAGAAAAAGAATAAAGAAGAAGAAAAAGAATGAAGAAGTAGAAGATGATGAAGAAGAAGAAAAGTAGAAAAAAGAAGAAAAGGAAGAAATTAGAAGAAGACGAAAAAAAGAAGAAGAAAGAAGAAGAAGAAAAAGAAGAAAGCAGTATAAGAAAGTAGAAGAACGAAGAAGGAGAAGAAGAAGAAAGAAGTGGAAGAAAAAAGAATAAGGAAGAAGAAGAAGAAAATAGAAGAAGAATAAGAAGAAGAACGAGAAAAAGAAAGAGAAGAAGAAGAAAGAAGAAGAAAGAAAAAGAAGAGGGAAGAAGAAGAACAAAGAGGAAGAGGAAGGATAATGATGAAGAAGAACAAGAAAGAAGAAGAAGAAGAAAGAAGAAAGATGAAGAAGAAAGAAGAAGAAGAAGATTAAGATGAAAGAAGGCGAAGAAGAAAGAAAAAGTAGAGAGAAGAAGGAAGAAGAAGGAGAAGAAGGTGTAGAAGGAGAAGAAAGAATAAAAAGAAGAAGAAGAAGAAGAAAGAAGAAGAAGAAGAAGAAGAAGAAGAAGAAAGAAGTTAAAGAAAGAAAAAGAAAAAGAAAGAAGAAAGAAGTGGAAGAAAAAAGGAGGAAGAAGAAGTAGAAAAAAGCAGAAGAATAAGAAGAAGAAGGAGGATTAGAAGAAAGAAGAAAAAGAAGAACAAACATGGAAGAAGAAGAAGAAGAAAGTAAAAGAAAGAAAATGAAGAAAGAAGGGCAAATAAAAAGAACGAGAAGAATGAACAAGAGGAAGAAAGAAGAAGAAGAAGAAGACGAAAGAGGAAGATAAAAGAAGAAGAAAGAATAAAAAAAAGATAGAAGGAAAAAAAAGAAGAAAGAAGAAGAAGAAGAAGATTAAGAAGAAGGAAAAAGAAGAAGATTAAAGAAAAAGAAGAAGAAAAAGAAGAAAAAAGTACAAGAAGAATGAAGAAGAAAAAGAAATAAGATGAAGAAGAAAGAAGAAGAAGAAGATGAAGAAGAAGAAGAAGAAGAAGAAGAAGGGGAAGAAGAAAGTAGAAGAACAATAAAGAAGAAAAAAGAAGAAGAAGGAAGAAGAAGAAGAAGGAAGAAAAAGAAAAAAGTAGAAGAAGAAGAAGAAAGAAGAAGAAGAAGAAGCAAGAAGATGAAGAAAGAAGAAGAAAAAAAAAGGAAAGAGGAAGAACAAGAAAGAAGAAGAGGAAAGAAGAAGAAGAAAAGAATAAGAAGATGAAGGAAGAAGAAGAAAGAGGAAGATGGATGAAGAAGAAGGAAGAAGAAGAAATACAAAAAGAAGAAAAAGAAGAAGATAGAAGAAGAAGAAGAAGAAGTTGAAGAAAAAGAACAAGAAGAAGAAGAAGAAGGAGAAGAAGAAGAAGAATAAGAAGAAAGAAGAAGTAAGACAAAAAAGAAGAAATAAGAGGAAAGAAGAGGTAGAAGAAAGAAGAAGAAAAAGAAAGGAGAAGAAAAGAGAAGAAGCAAAAAGAAGTAATAAGAAGAAGATGAAAGAAGAAGAGAAAGAAATAAAAACAAGAAGAATAATGAAGAAGAAGAAGAAGAAGAAGAAGAAAGAAGAAAGGAAGAACAAAAAGAAGAAGAAAGAAGAAAGAAGAGGAAGAAGAAAGGAGAAGAAGAAAGTAGTAGAAGAAAAAGAGAGAAGAAGAAGCAAGAAGTGATAAGAAGAAGAAGAAAGAAGAAGAAGGAAGTGGAAGAAAGAAGGAGAAGAAGAAAGAAGAAGAAGAAGAGGAAAGAAGAAAAAAGAAGAAGAAAGGGGAAGAAGAAGAAGAAAGAAAATGGAGAAGAAGAAGAACAAAGAAGAAGAAGAAAGAATAACAAGAATAAAGAAGAAAGATGAAGGAGAAAGAAGAAGAAGAAGAAGAAGAAGTAAGAAGATGAAGAAGAAAGAAAAGAGGAAAGAAGAAGGAAGAAGAAGAACGAGGAGAAGAAGATGAATAAGAAGAAAGAAAAAGAAGAAGAAGAAGAAGGAGAGAGAAGAAGAAGAAGAAAGAATAAGAAGAAAGAAGAAGAAAAAGGAAGAAGAACGATGATGAAAGAAGAAGAAGAAGAATAAGAAGAAGAAAGAAGAAGAAAAGGAAAGAAGAAGAAGAAAGAAGAAGGAAGAAAAAAGAATAAGGAAGAAGAAGAAGAAAGATGAAGAAGAAGATGAAGAAGAAGAAGAAGAAAATAAAAAGAGGAAGAAGAATCAAGAAGAAGAAAGAAGAAAAAGAAGAAAAAAGAAAAAAAGAAAGAATAAGAAAGAAGAAGAAGGAAGATGAAGAAGAATGAAGAAGAATAAAGGAAATGAAGAAGAAAAAGAAGAAAGAAGAAGAAAGTAGATGAAGATGAAAGAAGAAATATGAAGAAGAAAAAAGAAGAAGAAGAAGAAGAAGAATAATAATAATAATGATAATAAGAAAGAAGAGGAGGGTAGAAGAAAAAAGAAGACGAAAGAAGAAGGAAAAAGTAGATGGAGAAGAAGAAGAAAGAAAAAGAAGAAGAAGAAGAAGAAGAAGGAAGAAGAAGAAGAAAAGAGAAGTAGAAAGAAGAAGAAAAGAAAGAAGAAAGAAGAAAGAAGATGAAGAAGATGATGATGATGAAGAAGAAGAAGAAGTAGAAGAAGAAAAAGAAGAAAGAAGAAGAAGAAGAAGAAGAAGAAAGAACAAGAAGAAAAAGAAGAAAGAACCTGAGCTTCGGTGTTCGATGACCTGTTGAGTAAGGGTAGTTTAGATAATGTGTTATTTATACCACGCGGAAGTGGGAGCTACCACATGGTCCCACGTGTTCGGCGTAGCGGTGCTGCGAACCAGGGTTATTTTGGCGGGCCGTTGATGACATGGATGCTCACATTGGCCAAGATTTTCACCCTCCCACGTGGAATTATCATGACCGCCAAGCCGCTTGGTCCACGTGATCCTCCAATGAGCTTTCCAAAATTTATGACTTAAAACCACTAAAAGGAACAATAAGAAGAAGGAGAAGAAGAAGAAGAAGAAGAAGAAGGAAGAAGAAAATGAAAGAAGAAGAAGAAAAAGGAAAAAGAAAAAGAAGAAGAAGAAAGAAGAAGTAGAATAAAAAAGAAAGAAGAAGTAGAATAAAGAAGTAAGAAGAAGAAGAAAATGAGGAGAAGAAGAAAAAAGAAGAAGAAGAGAGAAGAAAAAGAAGAAGATGAAGAAAAAGAAGGAGAAGAAAGAAGAAGAAGATGAAGAAGTAGAAGAAAAAGAAGTAGAAAAGAAAGAAGAAGAAGAAGAAAGAAGAAGTATGGTGAAGAAGAATAGAAAGAAAAAGGAAGCAAAAAAAAAGAGGAAGAAGAAAGAAGACGATAAAAAACAAGAAGAAGATGATGATGAAAGAAGAGCAACAAGAAAGAAGAAGAAAAATAAAGAAGAAAGATGAAGAAGAAAGAAGAAGAAGAAGAAGAAGAAGAAGAAGAAGAAGAAGAAGATTGAACCAGATGAAGAAAGAAGAAGAACAAAGAAGAAGAAGAAAAAAGAAGAAGGAAGTAGAACAGGAAAGAAGTAGAAGATGAAGAAGAAGAAGAAGATGAAGAAAGAAGAAGAAGAAAGAAGAAGGAAGAAGAAGAAGAAAAAGAAAAAGTGGAAGAAGAAGAAGGAGAAGAGGAAGAAAGAATAAGAAGAAGAATGAGAAGAAAAAGAAATAAGTAGAAGAAGAAAGAAAAAGATGAAAAAAGAAGAAGAAAGAAGACGAAGAAGAAAGAAGAAGAAGAAGAAGAAGAAAGAAGAAGAAAGAAGAAGAAAGAAGAAGAAAAAGAAGAAAGAAATTGAAAGAAGGGGAAGCAAAAGAAGAAGAAGGAAGATGTTGAAGAAGAATGAAGATGAAGGAAGAAGAAATAGAAAAAAGAAGATGAAAGAAGAAGAGGAAGAAAGAAGAAGAAGAAGAAGAAGAAGTAAAAAAACAAGAATAAGAAAGAATAAGAAAAAAGGAGTAAAAGAAAGAAAAAAGAAGATGAAGAAGAAGAAAATGGAAGAATCATAAGAAGAAGAAAAAAAAGAAGAAAGAAGAAAAAGAAGAAAAAGAAGAAAGAAGGAGAAAGAAGGAGAAGTGGGAAGAAGAACAAATAAAATGAAGAAAGATAGAAAGAAGTAGAAGAAAGAAGAGGAAGAAAGAAGAAGAACAAAAAGATGAAGAATGAAGAAGATAAAAGAAGAAGAAAGAATGTGAAAAAGAAAGAAGGAAGAAGAAGAAGAAGAAGAAGTAGAAGAAAAAGATGAAGATGGAGAAAGAAAAAGAAGAAAAAAAGAAAGAATGAAGAAGAAAGAAGAATAAAAAGAAATAAAAAGATCAAGAAGCAAGAAGTAGAAGAAGAAGAAGAAGAAGAAGAAGAAGAAGAAGAAGAAGAAGAAGAAGAAGAAAGAAAAAGATGAATGAAAAAGGAGAACAAGTTGAAAGTAGAAGATAAAAGATGAAGAAAGAAGAAGAAGAAGATGGAAGAAGAAGAAGAATGAAGAGTAAGAAGAAGATGAAGAAGACAAGAAAGAAAAAGAAGAAGAAGAAGAAGGGAGAAGAAGAAGAAAGAAAGAGAAGAAAGAAGAAGCAAGAAGAAGAAGAAAGAAGAAGAAGAAGAAGAAAGGAAGAGAAGAAAGAAGAAGGAAGAAGAATAAGAAAGAAGAAAAAAAAGGAGAAGAACAAGAAGAAGAAGAAAAAGAAGAAAGAAGATGAAGAAAGAAGAAGAAGAAGAAAGGAGAAGAAGAAAGTAGAAAAAAAAACAAATAGAAGAAGGAGAAGAAGAAAGAAGAAGAAGAAGGAGAAAAAGAAAATAGAAGAAGAAGAAAGAGGAAGAACAATGAAGGAGAACAAGAAAGAGGAAGGGGATAGATGAGGAAGAAGAAGAAGAAGAACGAGAAGAAAAAGAAAAAGATAGAAGAAAAAGATGAAAGAAGAATAGGAAAGAAGAAGATGAAAAGAAAGAAGTAATAGAAAGAAGAAAGACAAAGAAGAAGAAGAAGAATGAAGAAGAAGAAGAAGAAGAAGGAAGAAGAAGAAGAAGAAGAAGAAGAAAGAAAAAGAAGGAACAAGAAAAAGGAGAAAGATGAAGAAAGAAGAGGAAGAAGAAAGAAGGAGAAGAACGAAGAAGAAGAAGAAGAAAGAAGAAGTAGAAAGAAGACAAAGAAAGAAGAAGAGGAAGAAAGAAGATGAAGCAGAAGACGAAAGAAGAAGAAAAAACGAGACAAAGAAAGAAGAAAAGGAAGAAAGAAGGAAGAAGAGGAAGAAGAAGAAGAAGAAGAAGAAGAAGGAGAAGAAGAAAGAAGAACACAAAAGAAGAAGAAAGAAGAAGAGGGAAGACGAAGAAGAATGAAAAAAAAGGAAGAAAAAGAAGAAGAAGAAGAAAAAAGAAGAAAAAGAAGAAAGAAGAAGAAGAAAGAAGAAGAAGAAAGATGAAAGACGAAAATGGAAGAAGAAGAAGAAGAAGAAGAAAGACGAAGAAGAAAGAAGAAGCAGAAGAAAAACGAAGAAGGAAGAGGAAGAAGGAGAACAAAAAGATGAAGAAGAAATAAAAAGAAGAAGAAGATGAAGAAAGAAGAAGAAAGGAAAATAAGAAAGAAGGAGAACAAGAAAGAAGAAAGATGAAAAAGATTAAAAAAAAGAGGAAGAAGAGGAAGAAGAAGAAGAAGAAGAAGAAGAAAGAAAGAAAGAAGTATAAGAGGAAAAAAGAAGAAGAAAAAAGGAAAAGAAAGAAGATGGAAGAAGAAGAGGAAAGAAGAAGACGAAGAAGAAGAAGAAGAAAGTATAAAAAAGAAAAAGAAGAGGAAAGAAGAAGAAGAGGAAGGCAAAAGAAAATGAAGAAGAAAGAAGAAGTAGAAAGAAAATGAAGAAGAAAATGGAGAAGTAGAAAGAAGAGGAAGCAAGAAAAAGTGGAAGAAAGAAAAAGAAGAAGACAATGAACAAGAAGATAAAAGAAGAATAAAGAATAAGAAGAAGAATGAAGAAGAAGGTAGAACAAGTAGAAGAAGAAGAAGAAAGAAGAAGAAGAAAGAAGAAGAAGAAGTTGAATAAGAAGAAGAAAGAAAAAGAAGAAGAGGAAGAAAGAAGAAGAGGATGAAGACAAAAGAAGAAAAATATAAAAGAAGAAAAAAGAACAAAAAGAAAGAAGGAAGAAGAAGAAGAAGAAGAAGAAAGAAGAAGAAAAAGATGAAGAAGAAGAAGAAAAGAAAAGAAGAAGAAAAGGAAAGAAGAAGAAGGAGAAAGACGAAGAAGAAAAAAGAAGAAGAAAGAAAAAAAAGAAATAAGGTTGAAGAAGAAAGAAGAAGAAGAAGAAGAAGAATAAAGAAGAAGAAGAAAGAAAAAGGAGATGAATGAAGACGAAAGAAGAAGAAGAAAGAGGAAAAAAAAGAAGAAGAACAAGAAGAAATAGAAGAAAGAAGAAAAAGAAAGAAGAAGGAGAAGAATCAAGATAGAAGAAGAAGAAGGTGGAGGAAGAAGAAGAAGAAGAAGAAGAAGAAAGCAGGAGAACAAAGAAGAAGAAAGAAGAAGAGGAAATAAGAGAAGAGAAAATAAATAGAAGAAGAAAAAGAAGAAGAAGAAAAAGAAGAAGAAGAAAGAAGAAGAGTAAGAATAAAAAAGAAGAAAGAAGAATAATGATAAAGAAGAAAAGGGAAAGAGAAAGACGACGACGAAGAAGAAGAAGACGATGAAGAAGAAGAAACAGATAGAAGAAGAAGAAAAAGAAAAAAGAAGAAGAAGAAGAAGAAGAAGAAGAAGAAGAAGTTGAAGAAGAAGACAAAAGGGAAGAAGAAGAAGAAGAAGAAGAAGAATAAGAAGAAGAAGAAGACTATGAAGAAGAAGAAGAAGAAGAAGAAGTAGAAAAATAAAGAAGAAGAAGAAGAGGACGAAGAAGAAGAAAAAGAAAGAAAGAAGAAGAAAAAGAAGAAAAGAAGAAGAAGAAGAAGAAGAGGAAGAAGAAGAAAAAGTAGAAGAAGAAGAAGAAGAAAGGAAGAAGGAGAAGAAGAATGAAGAAGAAGAAGGAATAGGAACAAGAAAGAAGAATAGGAAAGAAAAAGAAGAAGAAGAACAAGAAGAATAAGAAAAAGAAGAAGAAAAAGGTAGAAGAAGGAGAAGAAAGAAGATGAAAGAAGAAGGAAGAAGAAGAAGAAGAAGAAGAAGAATAAGAAGAAGAAGTTGAAAAAGATGAAGATGATGATGAAGAAGAACAAGAACAAGAAGAAAAACGAAGAAGAAGAAGAAGAAGAAGAGGAAGAAGACGAAGAAAGAAGAAGAATAAAAAAGAAGAAAAAGAAGAAGAAGAAGAACTAGAAGAAAAAAAAAGAAAGAAGAAGAAGAAGACGAAAAAAGAGCAAGAAGAACGAAGAAGTAGATGAAAAAAGAAGAAGCAAGAAGAAAAAGAACGAAGAAGAAGAAGAAGAAGAGGCAAAAGAAGGAAGAAGAAGTGGAAGTAAGAAGAAAAAAAAGATGAATAAGAAAAAGGAAAAGAAGGAAGAAGAAGAAGAAGAAGAAGAAGAAGAGGGAAGAACAAGAAGAAATACCAAGAAGAAAGAAAATGAAGAAGAAGAAACGAGAAAAAGAAGAAAGAAGAAGAAGAAAGAAGAAGAAAGAAGAAGAAAAAGAAAGAAGAAAGATCAAGAAGAAAGACGAAGAAGAAGAAGAATAAGAAAGAAGACGATGAAGGAAGAAGAAGAAGATGGAAGAAGGAAGAAGAAGGAGAAGAAGAAGATGATGAAGAAGAAGAAAGAAAAAGAAGAAGAAGTACAAAAAAGAAGAAGAAAGAAGAAGAAAAAAATAGAAAGATGGAGAAGAAAGAAGAAGAAGAAGAAAAAGAAGAAGAAGAAGAAAAAGAAAAAGAAAGAAGGAGAAAAAAGGCTGAAGAAGAAGAAAGAAGAAGAAGAAGAAGAGGAAGAAGAAGAGGAAGAAGAAAGAAAAGGAAGAAGAAAGAAGAAGAAAGAAGAAGAAGAGGGTAGAAGGTGAAGAAAGACAAAGAAGAAGAAAGAAAATGAAGAAGAAAGAAGGAGAAGTCGACAAAAGAAGAAGAAGGTAGAAAAAGAAAGAAAAAGAAAAAAGAAATAGAAGAAGGACAAGAAGAAAGAAGAATTAAGAATAAGAAAGAAAAAGAAGAATTAAGAAGAAGAAAGAAGAAGAACAAGAAAGAAGAATGGGAAAGAAGAAGAAGAAGAAGAACAGGAAGAAGAAAAGGATAGAAGAAGAAAAAGAAAGAAGATGAGAATAGAAGAAGGAGAGGGAAGAAGGAAAAGAAGAGGAAGAAGAAGAAAGAAGAAGAAGAAGTAGAAGTTGAAGAAGAAGAAGTAGAAGAAGAAAGAAGAAAAAGAAGAAGAACAAGAAGAAGAAGAAGAAGAAGAAGAAAAAGAAGAAGAAGAAGAAAGAAAAAGTAGTAGAAAGAAAAAGGAGAAAGAAGAAGAAGAAGAAGAATGAAGAAGAAGAAGAAGAAGAAGAAGAAGAAGAAGAGAAAAGAAGAAGGAAGAAGAAGAAGGAGAAGAAGAAAATAAAAAGAAAATCAAAGAAAGAAGAACAAGAAGAAGAAAGTAGAAGAAGAAGATGATGATGATGAAGGAAAAAGAGGAAGAAGAAGAAGAAGAAAAAAGAAAAAGAAGAAGAAGAAGATGAAAGAAGAAGAAGAAGAAGAAGAAGAAAAAGAAGAAGAAGAAGAAAGAAAAAATAGTAGAAAGAAGAAGGAGAAAGAAGAGGAAGAAGAGGAAAGAAGAAGGAAGAAAAAGAAGGAGAAGAAGAAAATGAAAAGAAAATAAAAGAAAGAGAAGAACAAGAAGAAGAAAGTAGAAGAAGAAGAAGAATATGAAGGAAAAAAAGGAAGAAGAAGAACAAAAAGAAGAAGAAGAAGAAGAAGAAGAAGAAGAAGAAGAAAGAAATAGAAGAAGAAGAAGATGAAAGAAGAAGAAGAAGAAGAAGAAGAAGAAGAAGAAAAAGAAGAAGAAGAAGAACAAGAAGTAGAAGAAAGAAGAAGAAGAAGAAGAAAGAAGAAAAATTAAAAGAAAGGAGAAGAATGAAGAAGAATAAGAAGATAGAAAAATAAGAAGTGGAAGAAAAAAAAAAGGAGAAGAAAAAGAATAAGGAGAAGGAGAGGAAAAAAAAGAAGAAGATGAAGAAGAAGAAAGAAGAAGAAGAAGAAATGAGAAGAAGAAGAATGAGAAGAAGCAGAAGAAAAAGAAGAAGAAGAAGAAGAAGAAGAAGAAAAGAAGAAGAAGAAGAAGAAAGAAGAAGAAGGAAGAAGAAGGTGAAGAAAGATGGAAGAAGAGAAGAAGAAAGAAGAAGAAGAAGAAGAAGAAGAGGAAAAAGAAAAAAGAAGAACAATAAAGAAGAAGAATAAAGAAGCAGAATAAAGAAGAAGGGAAAAGAAGAAGCAAAAAGAAAAAGAAAAAACAAATAAAAGATGGAGAAGAAGAAAGAAGAAGTAGAAGAAAGAAGAAGAACAAAGAAGAAGAAAAAGAAAGAGGAAGTGGAAAGAAGAGGAAGAAGAAGAGAAAGAAGAAGAAGAAGAAGAAAAAGAAGAAGAAAAAAGTTAGAAGAAGAAGATGAAAGAAGATGAGGAAAGATGAAGAAGGAAGAAGAAGAAGAAGAAGAAGAAGAAGAAAGAAGAAGAGGAAGAAGAAAAAGAACTTCAAGAATAAGAAGAAGTTGAAGAAGAAAAATAAAGAAGAAGAAATGGAAGAAGAAGAAGAAAAGGAAGAAGAACAAGAACAAGAAGAAGAAGAAAAAGAATGAAGTAGTTGAAAGAGAAGAAGAAGAAAAATGAAGGAAGAATAAGAAAGAGGAAGAACAAGAAAGAAGTGGAAGAAGAAGAAGAAGAAGACGAAGAAGAAGATAGAAGAAGAAGAAAGAAAGAAGTAGAAGAAAGAAGAAGAAGAAGAAAGAAGAATAAGAAGAAGAAGAAGAAGAAGAAGAAGAAAGAAGAAGAAGAAGAAGAAGTTGAAGAAGAAGAAGAAGAAGAAGAAGAAGAAAGAAGAAGAAGTAGAAGAAGAAATAGTAGAAGAATTAAAAAAAAGAAAGAAGAAGAAGAAGAACAAAGAAGAGCAAGAAGAAAGAAAAAGAGAAAAGAAATAGACGAAGAAGAAGAAGAAGGAAAAGAGAGAAGAAGAAGAAAGAAGAAGAAGAAAAATAAAAGAAAGAGGAAGAATAAGAAAGAAGAGGAAAGAACAAGTACAAGAAGAAGAAGATGAAAGAAGAAGAAGAAAGAAAAAGATGGAAGAAGAAGACGGAAGAAGAATTAGAAGAAGAAGAAGAAGAAGAAGAAGAAGAAGATAGAAGAAGAAGACGAAGTGGACGAAAAGGAAGAAGAAGACGAAAAAGAAGAAGAAGAAGAAGAAGACGAAAAAGAAGAAGAAGAAGAAGAAGAAAGAAGAAGAAGAAGAAGATTAAGAAGAAGAAGAATAAGAAGAAGAAGAAGAAGAAAGAAGAAGAAAGTAGAAAAAGAAGAATAAAGAAGAAGAAGAAGAAGAGAAAACAATGAAGAAAGAAGAAGAACAAGAAGAAGAAGAAAAAGAAGAAGAAGAAGAAGAAGAAGAAGAAGATGAAGAAGAAGAAAGAAAAATAAAGAAGAACAAAAAGAAGAAATAAGAGGAAAGAAGTGGAAGAAGAAAGAAGAAGAAGAAAGTAGAAGAAGAAGAGACAAGAAGAAGAAGTAAGAAGTAACAAGAAGAAGAAGTTAGAAGAATAAGAAGAAATAAGAAGAAGAAGAAGAACAAGAACAAGAAAAAAGAAGAAGACAGAACTAAAAGAAGTAAGACGAAAGAAGAGGAAGAAGAAGGAAGAAGAAGAAGAAAGTAGTAGAAGAAGAAAACAGAAGAAGAAGAAGCAAGAAGTAATAAGAAGAAGAAGAAAGAAGACAAGGAAGAAATAAAAAGAAGAACAACAAAGAATAAGGATGAAGTGGAAGAAAGAAGAAGAAGAAGAAGACGAAGAAAGAAGAAGAAGAAGTAAAAAGATGAAAAAAGAAGAGGAAAAGGGAAGAAGAAGAAGAAAGAAAGAAGAAGAAAGAAAATAAATAAGAAGAACAATAAAGAAGAAGAAGAACAAAGAAGAAGAAGAAGTAAGAAGACGAAGAAGAAAGAAAAGAAGAAAGAAGAAGGAAGAAGAAGAACGAGAAGAAGAAGATGAATGAGAAGAAAGAAAAAGAAGGAGAAAGAAGAAGAAAGAAGAAAAAGAAAGAAGAAGAAAAAGGAAGAAGAAAGATGTTGAAAAAAGAAGAAGAAAAAAGAAGAAAAAGAAAAAAGAAGAAGAAAGGAGAAGAATGAATAAGGAAGAAGAAGAAGAAAGATGAAGAAGAAGAAGAAGAAGAAGAAGATAAAGAAGAGGAAGAAGAATCAAGAAGAAGAAAGAAGAAAAAGAAGAAAGAAAAAAAAAAGGAGAATAAGAAAGAAGAAGAAGAAGAACAGGAAGAAGAAGACGGCGAAGAACAAGAAGAATAAGAAGAAGAAGAAGAAAGAGCAAGAAGAATAAAGAAGAAAGATGAAGAAGAAAGAAGAAAAAGAATTAAGAAGACGAAGAAGAAAGAAGAGAAGAAAGAAGAAGGAAGAAGAAAAAAGAGAAGAAGAAGATGAATAAGAAGAAAGAAAAAGAATAAGAAGAAGGAGAAAGAAGAAGAAAGAAGAAGAAGAAAGAAGAATAAAAAGGAAGAAGAAAGATGTTGAAAGAAGAAGAAGAAGAAGAAAGAAGAAGAAAAAAAAGAAAAAAGAAGAAGAAAGAAGGAGAAGAAAGAATAAGGAAGAAGAAGAAGAAGAAGAAGAAGATAAAGAAGAGGAAGAAGAATCAAGAAGAAGAAAGAAGAAAAAGAAGAAAGAAGAACAAAAAAGAAACAATAAGAAAGAAGATGGAAGATGAGTACAAAAGAAGAAGAATAAAGAAGAAGAAGAAGAAGAAGAAGAAGATTAAGAAGAGGAAGAAGAATCAAGAAGAAGAAAGAAGAAAAAGAAGAAAGAAGAACAAAAAAGAAATAATAAGAAAGAAGAACGTAGATGAAGACAAAAGAAGAAGAATAAAGAAGAAGAAGAAGAGGAAGAAGAAGACGACAAAAAAGAAGAAGAAGAAGAAGAAGAAGAAGTTGAAGAAGAAAAAGAAAAAAGAAAAAACAAGAAGAATGAAGAAGAAGAAGAAGAATGAAGAAGAAGAAGAAGTTGAAGAAGAAAGAAGAAGTAGAATTAAAAAGGAAGAAGCAGAAGAAGAAAGAAGAAGAAGAAAAAGATAAAAGAAGAAAGAAGAGGAAGAAGAAGAAAGAAGTAGAAAGCAGAAGAACAAGAAAGGAGAAGACGAAACAAGAAGAAGAAGAAGAAGATCAAGTAGAACAAAAAGAAGAAGAAGAAAAAGATAGAAGAAGAAGAAGAAAGTAGAAGAAGAAAGAAGAAGAAGATGGAAGAAGAAGAAGAAGATGATGAAAGAAGAAGAAGAAGAAGAAGAAGAAGAAGAAGGAGAAAGAAAAAGAAGAAGAAAAGAAGAAAAAGTAGAAGTAGAAGAAGAAAAAGAAGAAGAAGAAAAAGAATAAAGAAGAAGAGGAAGAATGAAGAAGTAGAAGTTGAAGAAGAAGAAGAAGACAGAAGAAGAAGTAGAAAGAAGAAGAAGAAAGAAGAAGAGGAAGAAATTAGAAGAAGAGGAAAAAGGAAGAAGAACAAAAAGGAAGAAGAAAGAAGTAGAAGAAACAAGAAGAGCAAAGAAGAAGAAGAAGAAGAAAAAGAAGAAGAAGAAGAAAGAAGAAGCTAAAGAAATAAGAAGAAGGAAGAAGAAGAATAAGAAGAAGAACGAGAAAAAGAAAGAGAAGAAGAAGAAAGAAGAAGAAAGAAAAAGAAGAGGGAAGAAGAAGAAGAAAGAGGAAGAAGGATAATGAGGAAGAATTAGGAGAAAAAAGAAGAACCAACACTACTACATCTTCTTAATCTTCTTCTTCCTATTCTTCCTCTTCTACTTCTTCTTCTTTCTCTTCTTCTTCTTCATCATCTTTTTCTTTTTCTTCCTCTTCTTCTTCTTCTTCTTCTACCACTACCAACACTACTACATAAGTACTTCTTCTTTCTCTTCTTCTTTAACCTTTTTCTCCTCATCATCATCTTCTTCTTCTACTTCTTGTTCACCTTCTACTTATTCTTATTCTTTTTCTTCTTCTTCTTCTTTTTCTTCTCCTTCTTCCTCTTCTTCCTCTTCTTCCTCCTCTTCGTCTTCCTCTTCCTTTCTTCATCTTGCTCTTCATCTTGTTTCATCTTCTTCTTCATCCTCTTTTTCTTTTCCTTCTTCTTTTTCTTCTTTTTCTTCTTCTTCTTCTTCTATTACTACAACTACTTCTAGTACTTCTTCTTCTTCCTTTTCTTCTTTACCTTTTTTCTCCTCATCATCTTCTTCTCCTAGTTCTTCCTATTCTTCTTCTTTTTCTTCTTCTTCTTCTTCTTCTTCATCTTCTTCTTCTTCTTCCTCTTCATCTTCCTCTTCTTCTTTTTCTTCTTATTCTTCTTTTTCTTCTTTTACTTCTTCTTCTCCTTCTTCTCCTTCTTCTTCTCCTTCTTCTCCTTCTTCTTCTTCTTCTTCTACTTGTTCTTCTTCTTCTTCTTCTTCTTCTTCCTCTTCTTCTTCTTCTTCTTCCTCTTCTTCTACCACTAAGTCTACTACTACATTTAGTACTTCTTCTTCTTCATTTTCTTCTTTATCGTTTTTCTCCTCATCTTCTTCTTCTTCTTCTTCTTCTTCTTCTTCTTATCCTCCACCTTCTTCTTCCTCTTTTACTTCCTCTTCTTATTCTTCTTCATCTTCATCTTCTTCTTCATCCTCATCATCTTCTTCTTCTCCTTCTTCTTCTTCTTCTTCTTCTTCTTTCTTTCTTTCTTTCTTTCTCCTTCGTCTTATTCTTCTTCTTCTTCTTCTTCTTCTTCTTCTAACTATTATTATAATTATTTTTTTTCTTCCTCTTCATCATTGTCATCTTCTTCTTCACCATCTTTTTCTTTTTCTTCTTTTTCTTCTTCTTCTGCTTCATTTTCTTTTACTTCTTCAACTTTTTCTTCTTCTTCCTCTTCTTCTTCTTCTTTTTCTTCTTCTTCTGCTTCTTCTTCTTCTTCATATTCTTCTTCTTCTTCCTTTTCTTCTTCTTCATCTACATCTTCTTCCACTTCAACCTATTCTTCTTCTACTTGTTTCGCTTCATCTTCTTGTTCTTATTCTTCTTCTTCTTCTTCTTCTTGTACTTATTCTTTGTCCTCTTCTTCTTCATTTTCTTCTTCTACTTCTTCTTCTTCTTTCTCTGCTTCCACCTCTACTTTGTCTCTTCTTCTTCTTCTTTTCTTCTTCTTTGTGGTTGTGTTCTTCTTCTTCTTCATGATCTTCTTTTTCTTCTTCTGTTCATAATCTTCACCTTCTTCTTTTTCTTCTTCTTCCTCTTCTTCTTCGTTTCGTCTTCTTCTTGTTTGTCTTCTTCTTCTTCTTCTTCTTCCTCTTATTCTTCTTCTTCATCATCGTCTTCATCTTCTTCTCTTCTTCTTCTTCTGCTTCTTCTTCTTCATCTTCTGCTTCTTCTTGTTTTCTTCTTCTAATTCTCATTCTTCTTCTTCTACTTTTTCTTCACCTTCTTCTTCTTCTTCAACTTCTTCTTCTACTTCATCTTATTCATTTTCTTCATCTTCTTCATCATCTTCTTCTTCTTCTTCTTATTCTTATTCTTCTTATTCTTCTTCTTCTTCTTCTTCTTCTTCTTTTTCTTCTTCTTCTTCTTCTTCTTTTTCTTTTCTTCTTCTTCTTCTTCTACTACTTCTCCTTCTTCTTCTGCTTTTTACGTTTCTACTTCTTCTACTTTTTTTCTTCTATTACTTCACATTCTTCTTCTTCTTCTTTTTCTTTTTCTTCCTCAACTTCTTTTTCTTCATCTTCTTGTTCTTATTCTTCTTGCGCTTCGACTTCTTTCTCTTGTTCTCCTTCTTCTTTTGCTTCCTCCACTTCTTCGTCTTCTTCTTCTTCTTGTTTTTCTTTTACTTTGCTTCTTCTTCTTCTTCTTCTTCTTTTTCTTCTTCTTCTTCTTCTTCTTCTTCTTCTTCTTCGTTTTCTTATTCTTCTACTACTACTGTAGCTTCTTCTTCTTCTTCTTCTTCTTCTTCCTCTTCTACTACTACTATTACTACTTCTTCTTCTTCTTCTTCTTCCACTACTACTTCTTTTTCTTATTCTTCTTTTCCTTCTTCTTCTTTTTTTTCTTATTCCTCTTCTCCATCTCCTTCTTCTTCTTATTCTTCTTCCTGCTCTTCTTCCACTTCTTCAACCTTTTCTTGTTCTTCTTCATCTTCTTCTACTACTACTGCTACTTTTTCTTCTTCTTCTTCTTCTTCTTCTTCTTCTTCTACTTCTACTACTACTACTACTACAACTTCTTCATCATTTTCTTCTTTGTATTCTTGTTCTTCTTCTTATTCTTCCTCTTCTTCTACTTCTTATTCTTCTTCTTCTTCTACTTCTTCTTCTTCATCTTCTTCTTCTTCTTGTTTTCTTTTTCTTATTGTAATTCTTCTTATTCTTCTTTTTCTTCACCTTCTTCTTCTTCTTCAACTTCTTCTTCTTCTTCATCATCTTCATCATCTTCTTCTTCTTCTGCTTCTTCTTCTTCTACTTCTTCTTCTTAATTTTCTTCTTCTTCTTCTACTACTTCACCTTCTTCTTCTTCAAAATCTTCATCTTTTTCTTCTTCTTCTTGTTCTTCTTCTTCTTCTTCTTCTTCTTCTTCTTTTTCTCCTTATTCTTCTTCTTATTCTTCTTCTTCTTCTTCTTCTTCTTCTTCCTCTTCTTCTACTACAACCTTCTTCTTCTTCTTCTTCTTCTTCTTCTTCTTCTTCTTCTTCTTCTTCTTCTTCTTCTTCATCTTCCTCCACCTCTTCTTATTCTTGTTCATCTTCTTTTGCTTCTTCTTCTCCTTGTTCTTGAAGTTCTTCTTTTGCTTCTTCATCCCCTTCTTCTATACCTTCCTCTTCTTCTTCTTCTTCTTCTTCTTCCTTTTCTTTGTCTTCATCTTCTTCTTCTTCTTCTTCCTCTTCTTTATCTTCTTCTTATTCTTATTATTATTATTAATATTATTATTATTATAATTATTATTCTTTTTCTTCTTTTTCTTCTTTTTCTTATTCTTCTTATACTTCTTCTTCTTCTTCTTCGTCTTCTTCCTCTTCTTCCTCTTCTTCATCTTCTTCTTCCTATTCTTCCTCTTCTTCTTCTTCTTCTTCTTCTTTCTCTTCTTCTTCTTCACCATCTTTATCTTTTTCTTCTTCATTTTCTTCTACCACTACTTCTACGACCACCACCACTACTACTACATCTAGTACTTCTTCTTCCTCTACTTCTTTACCTTTTTTTCTCCTCATCTTCTTCTTCTTCTTCTTCCTCTTCTTTAGCTTCTACTTATTCTTATTCTTTTTCCTTTTCTTCTTCTTCTTCTTCTTCCTCTTCTTCTTCTTCTTCTTCTTTTTCTTCTTCTTCTTCTTCGACATTTTCTTCTTCTTGTTCTTCATCTTATTATTATTATTATTATTCCACTACTTCATCTTCTTCTTATTCTTGTTCCTTTTCTTCTACTTCATCTTCTTCTACTTCTTCTTCTTCTTCTTCCTCTAATACATCTTCTAATACTTCTTCTTCTTTTTCTTCTTTTA
>JAIUJO010000209.1:885000-892500 GCA_023846275.1 Vanilla planifolia
TTCTTGATCTTCATCATCTTCATCCTCTTCTTCTTCTTCTTCTTCTCCTCCTTTTTTCTACTTCTTATTCTTCTTTATTTTCTTCTTCTTCTTCTTCTACTTCTTCATCTTCTTCTTTAAAATCTTCATCTTTTTCTTCTTCTTGTTCTTCTTCTTCTTTTTCTTCTTATTTTTCTTCTTCTTTTTCTTCTTCTTCTTCTTCTTCTTCTTCTTCTTTGTCTACTTCTTTTTCTTCTTCTTTTTCTTCTTCATCATCATCATCTTCGACCTTTTCCTCTTCTTCAGGTTCTTTTGCTTCTTCATTTTCTTGTTCTTGTTCTTTTTCTTCTTCTTCCCCTTCTTTTTTACCTTCCTCTTCTTCCTTTTCTTCTTTTTCTTCTTGCTCTTCTTCTAATTCATCATCTTCTTGTTCTTCTTCTTCTTCTTCTTCTTCCTCTTCTTTGTCTTCTTCTTCTTCTTTTTCTTCCTCTTCTTTATCTTCTTCTTATTGTTATTCTTCTTCTTCTTCTTCTTCTTCTTATTCTTCTTCTTCTTTCTCTTGTTCGTCTTCTTCCTCTTCTTCATCTTCTTCTTCTTGTTCTTCCTCTTCTTCTTCTTCTTCTTCTTCTTCTTCTATCTCTTCTTCTTCTTCACCATCTTTATCTTCTTCTTCTTCCTCTTCTTCTTCTTCTTCTTCTTCCTCATATCCTTCTTCTTCTTCTTCTTCTTCTTTTACTTCTTCTTCTTATTCTTCAACATCTTCAACTTCTTCAACTTCATCATCATAGTCGTCTTTTTCTCCTTCTTCTTTATCGTCTTCTTCTTGTTATTATTATTGTTATTATTATTTCTTCTTCTTCTTCTTGTTTATGTTCTTCTTCTTCTTCTTTTTTTCTTTCTTCTTCATTCTTCTTCTTCTTCTTCTTCTACTTCTACTTCTTCTTCATCTCCTTCTTCATCATCTTCTTCTTCTTCTTCTTCTTCTTTTGCTTCTTATTCTTCTTTTCTAACTTCGCCTTCATTTTCTTCTTCTTCTACTTCTACTTCTTCTCCTTCTTCTTCTTCTTCTTCAAAATCATCATCATTTTCTTCTTCTTCTTCTTCTTCATTTTCTTCTTCTTCGTCATTGTCTTCTTCTTTTTTGTCTTCTTCTTCTTCTTCTTCTTTTTCTTCTTCTTCGCCTTCGACTTCTTCTTCTTCGTCTTCTTCTTCTTCTTCTTGTTCTTCTTATTCTTCTTCTTGTTCTTCTTCTTCTTCCTCTTCTTCTTTAACTTCTTCTTCTTCAAGTACTTCTACTTCCTCTTATTCCTCATCTACTTCTTTTTCTTCTTATTCTTCTTCTTCTTTTTTTTCCTCTTCCTCTTCTTCTTCAACTTCTTCTTCTTCAAGTTCTTCTACTTCTTCTTTTTCTTCTTCTTCTTATTCCTCATCTGCTACTTTTTCTTCTTATTCTTCTTCTTCTTCTTCAACTTTTTCTTCTTCTTCATCTTCTTCTTCATTTTCTTCTTCCTCTTCTTCTTCTTCAAAATCTTCATCTTTTTCTTCTTCTTCTTGTTCTTCTTCTTATTCTTCTTCTTTTTCTTCTTCTTCTTCTTCTTCTTCTTCTTCTTCTTCTTCTTCTTATTCTTCTTATTCTTCTTCTTCATCATCTACATCTTCTTCTTCTTGTTCTTATTCTTCTTTTTTATCTTCTTCTTCTTCTTCTTCTTCTTCTACTTCTACTTCTTTCTATTCTTCTTCTTATTTTGCTTCTTCTTCTTCTACTTCTTCTTCATCATTCTCTTCTTCTTTACCTTCCTCCTTTACCTCTTTTTTGCCTTCTTCTTCTTCTTCTTCTTCCTCTTCTTTATTTTCTTGTTTTTCTTATTCTTATTCTTATTCTTCTTCTTCTACTTCATCTTCTTCCTCCTCTTCTTTCTCTTCATCCTTTTCTTCGTCTTTTTCTTCCTGTTCTTCCTCTTCTTCTTATTCTTCCTTTTTTTCTTCTACTTCATCATCATCTTTTGCTTTTTCTTCTTCTTCTTCTTCTTCTTCTTCTGTCACTACCACAACTACAACATCTAATACTTCTTCTTCCTCCTCCTCTTCTTCTTTACCTTTTTTTTCTCCTCATCTTCTTCTTCTTCTTCTTCTTCCTTTTCCTTACCTTCTTATTATTATTCTTATTCTTCTTCTCCTTAATCTTCTACTTCTTCAACTTCTTCCTCTTCTTCCTCTTCGTCTTCTTCTTCTTGCTCCTCCTGTCCTTCTTCTTCTTTTTCTTCCTCTTCTTCAACAACTTTTTTTTTTTCTTCTTGCTCTTCTTCTTCTTCTTCTTCTTCTTTTTCTTCTTCTACCACTACTACTGCTACTACAACTAGTACTTCTTCTTCTTCCTATTCTTCTTTACCCTTTTTCTCCTCATCTTATTCTTTTCTCCTTCTTCATCTTCCTCTTATCCCCCTTCTTTTTCTTCCTCTTTTACTTCTTCTTCTTACTCTTCTTCATCTTCTTCTACTTCTTCGTCATCATCATCTTCTTCTTCTCCTTCTTCTTCTTCTTCCTCTTTTTTTTCTTCTTGCTCTTCTTCTTGTTGTTTTTCTTCTTCTTGTTCTTCTTCTTCTACTTCTTCTTCTTCTTCTTTCTTCTTTCTTCTTTCTTCTTCTTCTTCTTTTGCTTCTTCTTCTTCTACTACTACTAGTACTACTACTTCTTCTTCTTCTTCTTCTCCTTCATCTTCTTTGTCTTCTTCTTCTACTTCTTCTTCTTCTTTTTCATCTTCTTCTTCATTTTCTTCTTCTTCTACATCTAGTTCTTCTCCATCTTCTTCTACTTCTTCAAAATCTTCAAGTTTTTTTCTACTTCTTCTTCTTCCTCTTCCTCTTCTTTTGCCTCTTTTTCTTCCTCTTCATCTTCTTCTTCTTCTTCTACCTCTTATCTTCTTCTTCTTCTACTACTACTTCTTATTCTTCTTCTTCTTCTTCTGCATCTTCTTCTTTTTCTGCTTCTTCTTCTTCACCTTCTTCCACTTCTTCCTCTTCTTCTTCTACTACTTCTACTTCTTCTTCTTCTTCTTCTTCTTCATCCTTCTCATCTCTACCTTCCTCTTCTTCATCTTTTACTTCTTCTTCTTTGCTCTTCTTCTTATTCTTCTTCTTCTTCTTCCTTCTCTTCTTCCACTTCTTCTTCTTCTTCTACTTCTTCTTCTTCATCCTCTTCTTCGTAGTTGTCTTCTTCATCTTCTTCGTCTTCTTCTTCAGCATCTTCTCCTTCATCTTCTTCTTCTTCTTCTTCCTCGTCTTCGCCTTCTTCTTTTTCTTCTTCTTTTCGTCTTTTTCTTCTTCTTCTTATTTGCCTTATTCTTCTTCTTCTTCTTCTTCCTCTTCTTTATCTTCAACTTCTTCATCCTCTTCTTCATTACCTTCCTCTTCATCTTCTCCCTCTCCTTCTTCTTCTTCTTCTAGTTCTTCTTCTTCATCTTCTTCTTCCTCTTTTTCTTTTTCTTCTTCTACTTCCACTTCTTTTTCAACTTCTTTTTCTTCTTCTTCTTCTTCTTCAACTTCTACTTCTTCATCATCTTCATCTTCATCTTCTTCTTCTTCTTCTTCTTCTTCTGCTTCTTCTTCCTTTTTATTTTCTTCTTCTTCTTCTTCTACTTCTTCTTCTTCTTCTTCTTCTTCTTCTTCAAAATCTTCATCTTTTTTCTTTTTCTTGTTCTTCTTGTTCTTCTTTTTCTTCTTCTTCTTTTTCTTCTTCTTCTTCTTCTTATTCTTCTCCTTCTTCTTCTTCTTCTTCTTCTTCTTCTTTGTTTACTTCTTCTTCTTCTTCTTTATCTTCTTCTTCTTCATCATCTTCCCGTTCTTCCTCATCTTGTTCTTCTTCTTTTGCTTCTTCTTCTTCTTTTTCTTCTTCTTCATCCTCTTCTTCTTTTCCTTCCTATTCTTCTTCTTCTTCATCTTCTTCTTCTTCTTTGAGTGTGGTCAAACTGGTCATATTAAACCAGAATGAACAAAACTCAAGGACAAGCATTTGAAGGAGGAAAAGAAGAAGAAGAAGAAGAGCTTGAAGAAAAAGAAAGCTTTCCAAGCTACATGGAGTGCTTCCGAAGATTCGGAGGTTTCAAGCTCAAGTGGAGGAGAAGAAGGAATGATTTGCTTTATGGCAAATGAGGCTTCCTCAACATCCTCAAGTGAAGAAGAAGAAGAAAATGAGGTAAGCTCTTGGACAAGAGATATTCTTGAAAATAATTACATTGAAATTATGAATGCATTAATTTCCTTAATGAGTGCACATAAAAAATTAAAAAAGAGTTACAAAGAAAAGGTTGAAATGCTTGATTTTCTCATGAAAGAAGATGAAAAGAAAAGATTAGAAAATCAACATATAAGTGATGAAAAGGCATCTCTTATTATTGAAAATACTTCTTTGAAACATGATATTTCAGTCTTAAAAGAAAAAATACAATCTTTTGAGCATGCTAGAGAAAATAAAAATACATATGTTTCAAATGCTTATTATCATTCACATGCTTTGAATTTCAAAAAACCTAGAAATTTGAGCATGTCTAGGCCATCAAATATTGTCTGTTTTTATTGTTGTAAACCTGGACATACTATAAAAGATTGCTTCTTTAGAAGAAATATGTATACCCAAACACAAAATATTAGATGAATTGTTAAAAAGGAGAACATGCAAGTACCATTTAGGGTTCAACCCAAGTTTTCTTGGGTTCCTAAGAGCATGAATTAAAAGACTAGAAGAGAAGGTCTCCAAAATATTTGGAGACATTCTAGGATAAGTCTAAAATATTTTAAAAATTTAAATTGGTTATTTAATTTAGTGATATGCTTCTAATTTAGATTTGACACTCTATATAATCAAAATCTACATATTCATGTATTAGAAAAGCATATCGAGTCTTCAACCTAGAATCATAGGGTAAAGAAAATAATATATGTTATGTTTGATGAGTCTATCCAACTAGTTAGTGAGAAGCATTTAAAAGATGAAATAAAATTAGTAAAGAACTTAGATTTGAATAAGAATGAAGAAAATATTTTTTTTTTTTTAAAAAAAAAAGGGGAAATTTACTTAGAGGATAAAAATTTGCAATCTCATGCCCAAAAGATTTGATCATTAGGAGATGGTTTACTAATCGTACATATTTATATTTTATTAGTACAAAAGAACAAGCAAGTGTAAAAATTGGAGATCTTATAACTTAAGAATTTTAGACATTGCTTAAGATTCATTCCCTTTTGATGGTGTCAAAGGGGGAGAATAGTTAGAAGTGAGGGGGAGCATCAAGATAGGGGGAGCATATTTTTCTCCCTAAGAATTGTATTTTAAACACTTATTTTTATTTAAAACATTTATGTCTTGCCATCATCAAAAGGGGGAGATTGTTAAACCCTTGTGTTTGATGAGTCAAATTTGTGTGTTCCATTTTCTTCTTCTTCCTCTTCTTCTTTACCTTTTTTCTCCTCGTCATCATCTTCTTCTTCTTCTTCTTCCTCTTCTTTACCTTCCACTTATTCTTGTTCTCTTTCTTGTTGTTCTTCTTCTTCTTCCACTTCTTCCTCTTCTTCCTCTTCTTCGTCTTCTTCTTCCTGTTTTTCCTCTTCTTGTTGTTTTTCTTCTTCTTCATCAACTTTTTCTTTTTATTCTTCTTCTTCTTCTTCTTCTTCTACCACTACTACTATTATTACATCTAGTACTTCTTCTTCTTCTCCCTCCTCTTCTTTACCTTTTTTCTCCTCATCATCATCATCATCTTCTTCTTCTTCTTCTTCTTCTTCCTCATATCCTCCTTCTTCTTCTTCTTCTTTTACTTTTTCTTCTTATTCTTCATTATCTTCTTCTCTTTCTTCTTCTTCTTCTTCTTCTTCTTCTTTCTTTTTCTTCTTCTTTTTCTTCTTCTTTTTCTTCTTCTTCTTCTTCTTCTTCTTCTTCGTCTACTTCTTTCTTCTTTCTTCTTCTTCTTCTTCTTCTTCTTATTCTTCTACTTCTTCTTCTTCTTCTTCTACTACTACTTCTTCTTTCTTCTTCTTCTTCTTCTTCTTCAACTTCTTAGTTTTCTTCTTCTTCTACTTCTACTTCTACTTCATCATCTTCTTCTTCTTCTTCAAAATCTTCAACTTTTTTCTTCTTCTTGTTCATCTTCTTCTTCTTATTTTTCTTTTTCTTCCTCTTCGTCGTGGTCTTCTTCTTCTTCTTCATCTTCTTCTTTTTCTTCTTCTTCTTCACCATTTCTCCTTCTTCTTCTTCTTCTTCATCTTTGTCTTTGTCTTCTTCTTCTTCATCTTCTTCTTCTGCATCTTGTTCTACTTATTCTTCTTCTTCTTCATCTTTTTCATCCTCCCCTTCTTTTACTTCTTCTCCTTCATCTTCTTCTTCTTCTTCTTCTTCTTCTTCTTTTGTTTCTTTTTCTTTTTCTTCTTCTTTTTCTTCAACTTCTTCTTCTTCTTCATCATCTTCATCTTCTTCTTCTTCTTCTTCATTTTATTTTTCTTCTTCTTCTACTTCTTCTTCTTCATCATCTTCTTCTTCTTCATTTTCTTAAACCATTTCTTCATGTTCTTGTTCTTATTCTTCTTCTTTTTCTTTTTCTTCTTCATCTTCTTCTTCTTCTTCCATTTCTTCCTTTTCTTCTTCTTCTTCTTCTTTCGCTTCTTCATCATCATCTTCTTCTCCTTCTTCTTCTTCTTCTTCTTCCTCTTCTTCTTTACCTTCCTCTTCTTCATTTTCTTCTTCTTGTACCTCTTCTTCTTCTTCTTCTTCTTGTTCCTCTTCTTCATCTTCTTTTTCTTCTTCTTCCTTTTCTTTACCATCTTCATATTCTTTTTCATCATCTTCTTCTTCTTCTTCTTCTTCTTCTTCTTCTTCATCTTCTTTCTCTAATCCTCTTCTTCATCTTCTTCTTCTTGTTCATCCACTTCTTCTTCTTCTTCTTCATTTTCTTCTTCTTCATCAACTTTTTCTTTTTTTCTTCTTCTTCTTCTTCTTCTTCTGTCATTGCCATTACTACTACATCTAGTACCTCTTCTTCTTCTTCCCCTTCTTCTTTACCTTTTTTCTCCTCATCTTCTTCTTCTTCTTCTTCTTCTCCCTGTTCCTTACCTTCTTCTTATTCATATTCCTATTCTTCTTCTTCTACTTTTTCTTCTTCCTCTTCTTCCTCTTCTTCATCCTCTTTGTCCTCTTCTTCCTGTTCTTCCTCCTTTTCTTCTTCTTCATCTTTTTTTTCTTCTTCTTCATCATATTTTTCTTTTTCTTCTTGTTCTACTTCTTCTACCATTACCACTACTACATCTAGTACTTCTTCTTCTTCTTCCTGTTCTTCTTTACCTTTTTTCTGCACATCTTCTTCTTCCTCCCCTTATCCTCCTTTTTTTCCTCCTCTTTTACTTCCTCTTCTTACTCTTCTTTTTCTTGTTCATCTTCTTCTTTGTCATCGTCATCATCTTCCTCTCCTTCTTCTTCTTCTTCTTCTTCTTCTTCTCCTTCTTCTCCATCTTCTTTATTTTTTTTTTCTTCTTCTTC
>JAIUJO010000209.1:932500-935000 GCA_023846275.1 Vanilla planifolia
ATCTTCTTCACTTTCTTCTTTAGGAATATTAAGATTATTTAATCAGACTTAATGTCCAAATTGCTTATTTTTCTTACATAAATATGAATATTTCCTAATACTTTTAGCTGAATTAGAATAGCTTAAAACTTTGAAAAATACAAAGAATTTAGTGTAAATATGAACACTATTACTTATGAAGAAGTAAATACAGCTGAACTATACAATAGTATAGGAGAACAATTTGAAATAATAGATGAAAAATTAGAAAAATATTAAAAGAGGCTATTCCTAATGGAGTGAAAAATGAGATTTATAAAGCGCCATCTTTTAAATCTCACCTTTTAAAGAAACAGTCGTACATCTTTGAGTGAATGGAAGGAAATGTAGAACTAAAAAGAGATGATGATCTAACATCCATCAGCTTCCTTAACAAAACAAAAATTGAAGAATTAAAATCTAAATACTCAAAAATTAAATACCTATATATATATACAAAAGTAAAAGACTTCTCTGAGACTTTACTAATTTAAAACAACTACAAAGATCTCTAGGATTCTTAAATTATTGACAAATACCAAAATTTGTTTCTGAAATAAAATTATTACAAAACAAGTTAGCCGAAGAATAGGCTAAATACAAAATAACAACTGACGAACGACCTCATCATTGGAATACATAAAAAAAATACCAATCTCTTGTACAAAAGATGAACAAAGAGAAATATAATGAAGAATTTATTACAACAAAACAAATTCTTTATTTTCCCAAAGAAAAGATAAAGAACTTTGCAAACTGATACCTCTGACCTTTTCTTATCTGGTGTCCTTATTGCAAATACAAGCGAAATAGTAGCTTATACTTTGAGTAAATTTACAAAAACAAAAAGTAAATATGCAGTTAACCAAGTTAATGCATGTCCTTGCCAGCAAGAAGTAACAAATTGGATATATTTGCTAACATTTATTGCTGGTGGAAGCCTAAATAGGGTATCTTTTATTTTGTGTCCAATATATACAATATTTTGGAAGTGTTTTTATATGAAATTTTGTCAATATTGAATGTAAGACTTGAAGTTGTGTCTTTACTGCTACTTTCTAGGTGTCTATTTCTGTTTTTATGGTAACTTTTTCTGTCAGATCTTTTACCATAGTTTAACATCGTAGAATACGATGGTGGAGTAGGTACTTGAGCTGTAGGCCCAATGTTATCTCCTTGAGATTCTCACATCTCGATCTCTAGCGAAGGTGGTTGTGGGACAACCCAATGGGGATGGAAGATACATAGTAAGGCGACTACTTTCTCCTTGCTAATGAGTTCTTATTTGGTATTCATCTTCAGAATTATCCTTTTGTCCTTGGTGTTGGAAAAAGTCAATGACTTCATGATTTTGTTTGTAAAAATCATAGATATTTGCATTAGAAATTTCACCATGTAGTTCCTTTTGTTGAAGTTCTAGAAACTTTTGGTAAATGGATTTGTCTAATTTATTTAAGCCCATAATATCTTTTGACAAATTTAATTTAACCATCTAATGTTTGGTCAATTTTGTTCTTGTGTATAGGAACTTTTGTTTTTATTCGAGGTTTTGAAGTTTAACTTTGATCTCTTTGAGTTGATCAACGATAAAGTTCAAGACTCTTATTATGACAAGAGTACCCTTATTTCCTGCTATGATAGGATGTATTGTGTTTGGTATGTGGATTATATGTTCATAATTCATTGTATTGTTTATAATTTGACACTTAAAAGTGTCGTCTGAAAATAAGTATGTTCTTTACATAGTAAGTGTTTTTGTGTTTCTTTTATCACAAAAAAGTTTGTAAAAAAGGTTATGATTTTTTTTTAATTTAATTTTTTCTATTTCTCTATTGTATTTTTTTTGAACCAATATTCTATGTCAACATCTACTATTCCAAAAATCCCTAAGGTTTCCCATGGTTTTATGGGGGATGTTGAGGATACAAACATCAACTACGATCCTTAGCAGATTGCTACATAGAATATGAGCAAAACCTTGGTTCGTGTCCTACTAAAAGGTGTAGAGAAGACACCAACAGAAAATAATTTAATTAAAATAATCAACCCATCGTACAAACAAGTTTTCTAAAAAAAAAAACACACAAAAAAGAGTTTAACTAAACAAGATTTTATTCAACATAAAAGCTTAAAAAAGTACAAACATATTTACAAGAGGAGCACGATTGCTCTAACACCAGATTGCCAGCGTGCACACTTACACAAAAGTAATTTACAATATGCACTCAATAATGAATATATTTTCTTTGGAATGATATCGTATATTATGTAGAATACCATAATACTTCTTCTTCTTCTTCTTCTCTTCTTCATCATCATCGTCATCTTCTTCGTCTTCTTCTTCTTCTTCTTCTTTTTCATCTTCTTCTTCTTCTTCTTCTGCCACTTCTTCTTCTTATTCTTCTTCTTATTCTTATCCTTGTCTTTCTCCTTCTTCTTCTTCTTCTTCTTCTTCTTCTTCCTCCTCTTTCGACTTCTTCTT